>CM040396.1:96424210-96661710 GCA_022702515.1 Ilyophis sp. 1 JC-2022 | reverse complement strand
GGCTGACATCACATCCACGGGGAATCATAAAGTGGCCATAATTCATAATTCATAATTCATTGACGAGACGCATTAGCGCCGGTCTTTGCGTTGCCTTCCCTTTTCTGAAGCTAACTCTGAAGTCAACATTCACCCTTAAACCTGAACCCACAATTAAACACATGTGGAGCGACAAAAGCAACACTTAAATTTACATGTCAAACTTAAATAGAAATTACTGATTTAATCCTGGCCTTCAATTCAGATGGAACCACGCGGAACACTATCTTTTTCTGTATAGGTTACTGCCGCCCACTGCCACATGGGAAGTGTAGTCCCCACGTGGCCTGCTGCTCACTCACCTGGGACAGCAGGCAGCTGTCTCTCAGTGACACTCAAAGCTTCCACAGGTTTCTGGACAGTGGGTAACGGGAGAGGGGGAACCAGGGGCTCTTGATGAGTGATTTTGGGCTTGCCGTTGCTGTCCGGCCGGTTGACCTGTTTTGGCCTGTAGGTCCCGGTCACTGTGTAGCCCATCCCGCCCGGGCAGATCTCCTTGAAGGCGGCTGAACAAGCAGAAAAGCCAGAGACAGTATTAACATTGCAGCAATCGATATAAATGTGCCATTCTTTCAAAGGGTATTCAGTCTCACGTGTGTTCCAAAACTCAATTAGTGTCCCAAGTACACATGCATCCAAAATCAAATAATAACATTTTTATCGGCCGCCCCGCCTCTAAAATACTGTTGATGTCTGGGGCGATTCCACAGAGATTAGCCATCATGGAAATGGAAACCAGGCAGTGAATGCACAATGAAAAAAAAGTGAAATAAAAACCGGTGTCTAAAGGGAAAAGCGCACGATAAATCCAAGTGCTTTGAATCTGTCCACTGCCAGGGTCCGTCTTTGATTACCCAGAAGTTTCAGACCCATTACTTCATACTTAAACTGACCTGATTCTAGGTCTGATCTTGTCGCGTCCATAGTGCTTTGTTTTGGCTGTTCCCTGCCATCTGTGCAGCCTCATATAAACACATATTATCAGCATGCGGTCAATCGGTCTGTGATTTGATTCCCTTTAGAGTTGAGTGAGTTTTTTTTGAGTGAGTCGAACACACGGCCTGCTCGGCTTCATATTTCCCCAAGTGCTCCTTGGTAATCTGGATTTACCACATAATGCAGAACTTTAAGCCGAAAACCTTTGGGTTCTTATCCACACAAAACGTGGTGTCACTGCAAAGCCGTGATAACCCATCAACTCCATAAGAAAGCTGCCCTGGGAGGGAGTGAGTAAAGAAGTCAACTCACTCCCCGCGTAAAGTCAACAGTTTGCTTCAACTTTTTCTCGATAAAGAAGCTTCAGTGCCCCGTGTAACTGTACTGTTGTCTGTGCTAAAGCGCAGGAACGTCTCCTGCATTTAGGCGCCCTTGTGGCCCTGACCGTAACATCTAAACATAAACTCGCACTGCCTAAAACAGCTTGTGTGTTTACACACATAATTACGACAGGGCAGTCTGCGCTTATGTAGCAATTAAACTGCAGTTACCGGATAAATATAATTAAATTATACAGGTATTAGGGACACTTGATCTAGCAGGACGAGCAGCCGCACGGAATCTCGTTTCGCAATGCAATCGCACCACGGAGAGCCTGAAGTAAACACGAGAGGGAGTTTTCTACTACCTCAGAGACAGATAAAGAGCGGGAGTGCTCCTGTCCGTCAGTAATAACAATAACGCTGCTTCAGATGAGTCACATATTCCTGGCTCCTTGACCCAAAACCTTGAACCCCCGCAACTCTTTACTAACAAAAGGCCCGGCTAGACTGGTGTAAGGAGATACAAATATATCAAGGCTGCCAACGTTTTTTTTTCTTTTTACTCGGTGAAGGAAAACGAATGCGGGAAAAATAACTATGTTGTGTCTCAGCCTGAGCCCGGAGAAAAGAGCACATGTATTAATGTCATCTACGCTGCCCCGATCACCCAAATGATTCACTGACGGATGAAATTAACTGAAGACTCTGTGCGTGCATCCATTCGTAGTTAAAATGGCCGCCCCCGAGAGCCAATCACAATAAAACAGGGATGCTGAAACCCGGCTCGTCGTTCCAATGACAAGGACCTCCTGTCATCTCGCTAAATGTCAGAGCCTGTCCTTCATAGCGAGGCCGACCGTGAAATGATTACACTAATCCCACCTGTCTGTTCAAGTTTATTTCCAGATTAACAGGCCACATGCCTTTCTTTACCCTTGTTACAGCTCTTAATCTACCCACAAGCCCAGCGCTTGGAACCACCAACGAAAAACAGACTTACTGGAGCAATCGCACCCCCCCCCCCCACTCCCCCCTCTACACTGACTAACACCCACCCCTCCCCCGTTATTCTGGCAAACAAGCGCATCCAGCCTGGTGTTCCTAATAAAGCGAGAGTCACACAATCCAGGAATGTGTCAGGGAACGAGACCAGGGAAAACACTTATGCTTGTTTCAAACAGCCTGCTGGCAACTGCAGGCAGACGGAAATATGGGGCTCCGCTCACAGTCGCCATTCATCATCTTTCGTATTGTTGCGCGATTGTTATCATTGCTTTTTATTGAGATTTTCTCTGCAGATGTGGCCACACATGGCTAATGTGTAGTACCTTTAGATTTTTACACTTACAAAACAAAAATATAATAATTACGTTCCATCCATTCGCCCTCCCTCTTGCTCAGCAAGATCAGCAGATGACTTACAAAAGACAATAATAAGTTTATTGACAATAACGCTGTTGAAGTATTGTAGTATTATATAATTCATTGTCAGCAACATCGTAATGGAAAAGACTTGGTACTGGATATACAGCATGATTATACTCTTCTTTGGAAGACAGCAGACTGCTGGAATCATTTACTACTGTTATGCAAAGGTAGCTTTGCATTCGATCTTCCACGAGTCAGGCTGCTGTATGCTAATTCACAGGAAAACAAACTGCAACCTCAAAAAAATAAAAATAATATTCATGACACTGATTTTGTTTGTCATACTCAACAGCCTCAATATAAAAAGATGGTGGGATCTGATAGGACGGGTGGGATGGGGTGAGGCGGTGATCGCAGTGAGAAGCGGCTATTGAGCAGAGCAGAGAATCCCATGCAGGGGGGTGGTGGAAGAGAGGTGGAGGGTAGGCGGGACACCATAGCGCCTCTTTTCTGAAGCCCCCGTCTCTCCTCCCGAGAGGCGGAGGGGTTTAATTTTTTATTTATTTTTTGACCCGGGCCTTACCTGTTCCAGGAATGGGACACTTGTCACAGTGCGGACCCCAGGCTTTGCCCACACTGCAACAGCACAGCTGCTTGCTCAGCTGTACCGACACCGGGTGCAAGCACTGCTTCCCCGAACCGACAAAGCGGAAACAAGCGCCTTTCTCCTCGCGGACGGCAGGGTTATCAGCTGGCGGAAGGAGGGAGGGAGGGAGGGGTGTGCGCCAGAGTGATACACATAGGAAAGACAAAAAAGAAAGAAAAATAAAGAAATTCCCTTCACCAGAATCTCCACAAACACACACACAAAAAAGATGAAAAACAATGATCTAAAGGTAAAAAAAAATACAAATAAAAACTACATCAAAAATGCTTGAGAAACGTAAACCCCCGACTGCAGTAGTGACTGTGGGACCACAGGTCACAGGTAAAAGTTCAACCGGGTTTACGTTTTTCCTCAATGTATTTTTGAACCGGGGGAGGGGAGGGGCGGGGGTGAAGATGAGGGGTCAAAAATAAAACACTAAAACACACAAGCACAACACAAACAACGGACAGGTAAGCTGTGTACAGTTAAGTGCACGCAGGGGTGAATCTGTGTGTCAAACAAAAGTGAGTGTGATAAAGGTACCTGCAAGGGCCACTGGGAAAAGCACCTGAGACTGACACAGGGGCCAGTTCTTAAACCAAGACAAGCTCATGCGTGCACAAGGGGAGCGTGGAGGAGAGGCACAGACTGGCTTACACTGCTTTGGCGACCAAAGAGAAGCGCTAAGCTCGACAGACCAGCAGAGATGGCGCACTAGCAGCCGTATCATCCTGCACCCTTCTCATGCCACACTGCTGTAGCTAGGCAGATGTGGACTGGATTAGTATTTGGATGGAAAAACCTCTTAGGAAAAAAATTAATAAAAAAAAGTTGTTATTGGAACGTTTGGCGTTTATGGGCCAGTAGGGGGCAGTCTATCCTCTGGACCAGAATAGAAATCCAAAACCCCTGCACAATGATATGGGGGGGCGGCGCTGTCCTTTGGAAGAGATGTTAATCCGAGGTCCTGACTCACTGTGGTTATTAAAGATCCCAGGGCACTTTTTTTTGAAAGAGTAGGGGTATTAACCGTAATCTCCTGGTCAAATTCCCACAGAACCTGGCCCCCTAATCATCAAGCATCTGATTGGATGCCCTGTCCCTTGCATTCACTGCCCAATCTGTTTCCCCAGGTTGCAACTGAAAAATAGATTGTCGTTTTCAGTTGACCTTCCTAGTTAAAATGAAGGTGAAACAACTAAATGATATAAAATACAAGTATGCAGAAGGACTGCTGCCTTACAGTATGCACATTTGTACAGTAATTCAGGCAGAAATCCATTGGGACTGGTTTAACAAACCCTGAACATTTATTCTGGTTTGCTGGATAATGCCCTCATGCAATGTAATGACTGCACTCAATCAGCGGAATATAGACATTACTGCGCAATGCTCCGAGGAGAATCTGATCCCATCTGACGTCTGTACAGTGCTTTTAATTTGGAAAAAAGTATTGCGCGGTTATAGCTCTGAACAGGTAACCAGATGAACTAATAACAATGAAAATAACGTCCTAATGCGACTAATATTAGTCATGGTGGATCAAGACCTGCCACACACTTAAATACGTGAAGAAGCTTTCTCCACTAGTCCGAGAATATTTATGTACAAAAAAAAACACAAAAGCCAAAATTCTAATGTTTCAAAATATATGTAGAGGCGGCTACCCATTGTGCAGTTAGTTATATTTGTCGAGGCAGGGAGCAGGACCCATTCTCAGGTTACCCGCCATTATCCCCCCGACAAAGGGGCAGAGAGTATTAAGAGCGGGGAACGGGTGTCCCTCCAACTGCTAGTAAAATTGTGTCGGTACCTCAGAGCGTCATTACAGTACTGCTTGGGAAAAACGGGGGAAATCACGCGTGACGGGCAACAATCAACAATCACACCCCCCCTCTCCCTCTCCGCCAGGTGTAGGGGGGGGTGCCAGGTGTCGGGTGTCTCTACTGATCTGCAGTGTATGAATCTCCAGTGCTGGACTGCGCTCATTGGTTGCTCCCATGTTTTTGCTATCTATTGCTCAAATAACTATAATAAATAACCGTTTTGTTTTTTCTTGACCATAATTTCACCTTTGAGAACGGTGAAATATCTGCTGTCAAACTGCCCTGAACACTAGACAGATAAATTATATAAGCGCATAAAAAAAAAGAAGAGAAACGAAAACCCACACCGCAGAATTTCTGAAATATTTACAGCGCAGTGACAGTCCTCTGCAGCCCTACCGGATGTGCATGTGACGAGTTTCACTGATGCTGGGCATTTGCGTCCCTGCAGGGTACAGTAGTAACGGAGGACAGGAAGTCGATCAGGCCAGAGCAAGCACTTCCAGTCAGTCGCAGGTCACCCTTATTGTCACGCGCACTGTCATTAATCAACAAATGGTGGCACAAGGCATCGGTCTGCACTGTGCCAGACCCTCCTTCAACAGGAAGGGGGGTGGAAACACGCCCCACTTCAACCCTGAACACAGCTAAGGCTGAACAGCTGAAACAAGAGGAGAGAGGGCTGGCCTTTCCAGCTCCAACATCACTCATTCATTCCAGATACAACACACAGCACAAGGAAGGCAATCATATTAAATTAATAAAAACAAATAAGTAAATAACATGGGACATGGAAAAACACTGAGTATCCCTGCGGGCTTCTCTCCCATATTCCCATCCCATCCCCCCCTTTGAAAAAAACCATAATTTTTCCTCAGGGCATAAATGCTAGGGTGTCACCTTATTGATTTCTGTGGTTGATGCGAATAGCAATTCAAATTTCATCAAGGGCAAAAAAAAAAAAAAGAACAAACAAACGGACAAGAGAGGGAGGGTCGGAACAAATCCGGTGGAACAGAGGAGCCCAGTAGAGCCATCAGAGCGGAAAGATGCTCATGCTAACGTGCTAACGAAGCAGGCTATCGCTGCGGCACCTCCAAGACTCCTCCACCATGGAGAGGTAGGTGACTGATGCCGTTTTGCGTGCTGAGAGCAGGGTTGTGCAGGAGATTAAGCACGTCCTTCAGGGCACTCTCAGACCTGGCGTCGAGCATTCGGCGAAGACAGCCCTGCGTTTTCCAGCAGGCCCCCTTTCATTTGTTTAGCTTGCTTTGTTTTGCTTTTGCAATCTAGAGGTAGGGGTGAGGTTGGGGGGAAACACTGGTGTAGTGGAATGAGATTTGGTGACATCTGGCTTATCCTTCTCCGTCATGATTGCATGTTGTGGTCAGATGATATTTTGCAGCGACTCCACACTTCCAAATTAATGAGCTATGTTTCAAGAATTTTGGGGAACTTTTGCGTTTAGCCATTTGTTAACATTTCACATTTTGTCACACGTTGTGCCGGGCATATCACATGCAAACTTAGTGCCAACATCCCCTGATAGGTCATGCATCTCCGTTTATTCAATGCAGTTGGCTAAAATGTTCAATGTGTGTCTGTTTCATAGTGATTGAAGAATAAAAAAATATGGTAACTTACGGATGCAGGTGCTGAGGGTGGGGTCTGGGATAAAGCCTGGCTTGCAGGTGCACCTGTAGCTGCCCATAGCGTTTACACAGTCCCCATTAGGACAAACCCCCTGAAGCTGGCATTCGTTGATGTCTGAAACCAAGAGCAAAAACTACATTATAAAACAAAAAAACTAAAGAAACATATAGAAAAAAAAAGGCTTTCTGACACACTGTAACCTTGTTCCTGTGCACTCCCGTTGAACCCATTTCTCTGGGCACAAACTAAAACCCGGTTACTCCCTTTCAGGCACGGATTGTGGAATGCACAAAGCCACCTGATACCAGAGCCTGCGGGAGAACCGGGGTTTTAGGGTAAGAAACAGGCTGGGCGAGGGGGGCAGTCTCTCGTAGCCCGTGACCGTTGGCTCCAGAGGCCAGCGTTTGAATTACGGTCACGCGGCGGTTTGAAGGGTTCGTTTTATGTTATGTCTGGTCTCTTCCAACCACCGAAATAAAAATAGATCATGTCAAATTGAATGAATCAGGTGGGCGCCGTGCGTTTTTTACGGTCTGACTGACAGATATGGAAGTTGTTGTTCATAAGGTGGAGGAAATCATTCCTTACGATGCCCTCGGGAAGCTGGGCTCCGCTGCCAAGCTTACAAACCACCCAGAGCGACGGTCTGAACATTATACCTACTGAAGTGTGAAAGAATCACCCCAAGGTTCCCCACGAAAGGAAGGAACAGCGAAGGAGCACACCGCTGTAAAGCCATGATTTCTAATCAAGTGGTGAACAGAGACGAAAAAATGACTGCCTATTGTAATATCAAATAATATAGCAAATGATATTTCTTTGGTACTGTACTCAGACAGGGGGAAAGCAGAGAGGGTGACACACAGAGATGGGATCGCAGCACAGAAAGTGCCGTGGCAGGAAATGGAACCTCCGACCACATGCGGGTCTACTGCCCTGCGGACCGCGCCATACGGCCGCTCATTACTTTGTTCTTTTAAAGGCTTCATTCCATAATTCCCACTTGCACCTGTAAGCAAGGGCAGGACTGCATTCTGGACTATGGGGTGCCTCGCTATGGCAACAACACTGGATGGATGCACCCCCAGAAAGCTGTTTTAGTAAGAAGAATATTGTGGTATGTTTTTTTTTTGGTTGGTTCAAGCGAATCCACTCTTGTGTATTATTTTTTGGAAAAAGAAAGATATTTATATAATGCCACAATAGTATAAGAAAGGGGATGGTCTCTGGGAGAAGAAATAAACTAATAGAGGCCAGTCACCTACGTCACAATTAGGCCAGACACGCCCACTTTTTACGCCAACCGCCATCTTGGAGGACCAAATACCGGTGTTCCATAACGTTATGCAAACAAAATTTATAGGCTATCACATTTAATTGGGAGGTTGCTTAATTTTCCTTTATTGCCATCATCGGAATTTGCTTTGCGCAATGCTTACAGGTAGCTCAGCAATATACAAAATATACAGTGCACAACATAACGAAACAATTTCTCAGTTTCGGCGGTGTACAGAGACCGCGGCACTGCATGTATGGAGGAAATTCGTGGAGGTGGAGTTTGTGTGTTGGACTGCTTGGTGACACTGGACATCTCGGGACAGCGGGGGCTATTTTTAATCATGGCTGTATTGCACTTTCATTCACTTGATTGATGTAATGACTGTTGGATGTCTTTGTTTGATATGTTTGTTTGTGTGTTGTGGGTCCCAATATCGATGTGTTTTTTGTTGTTGCTGAGGCTACAACTGAAGTTCCCTCACGGGAAATAAGTTATTATATTATATTCTATTCTAATAATACCAACATAAACAAATATGATAAAGGAGTATTGTGGATATACGTACGAAGCAGGATTAATTACAGCGTAAAACCCAGAACCCTCCCAAATCTGGAACATGCATGGACTAAAATAAAAAGAGCTGTTCTGGGTTTTATTGAGTTATCCAGATAGTACTAACTCAGTAATCCTGCTTCGTAGTATACCACCTTGGTAAGTAAAGTGCTTGTGCAGTTAATATGGGAGCAAAGTGATATGTTACATGTTAAAGTATTAACGGTAGGCTACAGTAGCCTACTTCAGCAATAAAACATATTTTAGCTCGATGGATAGAATAGAATAACTTTTATTTTCCCGATAGGGAACGTCAGTTGTAGACACCATAAAAGGCAAATCAGTTCAACACATAAAGTACATTTACCGTTACTTTCATTATTACTTTCAAATACATTGTTATTTGGTGCTTAATATCGTAACGTTACATTTTCTTTTCACCCTCTTCTGGATTCTCTCATATTGCTCGCACCCTGCCTGGCCAGCACAGGTAGCTAATGTTTCCAGTTTATCCAATCTATTTGTGAGACATCGTACAACGTAGCACCACTAGCAATGTAATAATAGTTCAAATGAACACTGTTTTGATGTTCACAATATGCTTGACGTATCGCATTAGGTTAACATTTATGTTTCGCAGGTGTAGCAGTCGTTCACACAAATTATATAGCTACTAACGTTAGCTAAACCTAGCGATGAATTCACTTTTAACTTTCTAACATTAAGATAATGCACATAAATGTACATTAGGCCAGCTAGTTATGTATATATTTAAAATTTGTAATATATCGTAAAATTTAGTTCGTTCACCCTGCCTGGTGGTTTAGCTACTATGGCGAGTACTCAGATTATCATGTAAAAGGACATTTTCGCCCTTTCCCAGTTTTATTCGCACATCAGTACGCAGTGTAGAAGTTAGTCATTGTAGGACAGCAATCATAGTAGCGTTAGCATGAAACTCGTTTCATGGAGTAGCAAACACTACTAGTTCAGTGGTAACGTTAAGCGTCTCTGTTAGGGTTGGTCCTCCAAAATGGCGGCGCGTCCCTGTAACCATTGGTAACGACAGTTCTAGTTCTATGTGACAGGCCTCTATTGGGGTGAGTGAGGTGTCACCCCAAACCCTGGGCGCTGTGGTTTGAGCGTTTTGTGGAAGCGCCTCAAAGAGCCAGGGTGCCGTAACACCGCCAAGCCCGCAGAACCACCAGGAGGGAAACTCTCACTCCATCTGCTCCGCTTCCTCCCGCGCAACCGGAGACGAACAGCCGAATCCGGCGGAGCCTCCACCACGGAGAGTGCGGAAAATCAGCCGCCAGATTGATCTGGCGGCATACAGAGCTCCAACAGACATGCAGCCAAACAGCACGCTATAGTACATCCTGCAATATCCCAGGCTGCACTGCTCTCTCACTGTAGCGAATGACAACCGATCCAAAGTGTAAATACCGGAAAAACACACACACACACACACACACACGCACACACACACACACACACACACACACACACACACACTCATAACGAAAAGGAAATTCTTTGTTCTTGTTTTACTCCAGTTCCTACAGGACAGCGCTCTTAGAGACATCCCTAGAGACAACAGGAGGCATTCCAACATGATTTTTAACGATAACGTGCCCAAATCACACTCATAAATCTCTGAGAAGGTAAAAAAATATATATATATATATCCTTGGTGCACGCATTCCTTTTAATGAAGTGTTTGCCAGAAAACATCTGAAAGTGGTAATTACCATCACGTTCGGTTTGTGTGCAAACATGCTTTGAGTTTCAACATCTGCTGGAAGTCACGCCCATCACTGCTGTCAATCATCCAGCTGACAAAGTAATTACCTCCAAGATTATAACAGCGGTGACAGAGCAGGGGAAACAAGCTACATAGTTATTACACAACGTTACTCTCTTTCTCCGACAGCAGTCTAGGGTTATTGATGTCACAATGAGAATTTCAGGTGGGGTCACTTAGATATGATTGGTCAATGCAAAAACTCATTATGACCTCACAATAAAATTAGTTGTGCAAGTCACGCCCTGTGTATTAGTTACAAGCCCTTTCATAATGATAATTGGATACACTCTTGTGCAAGGCACTGTGGGCCCATGTAAAAAAAAAAAATAAAAAAAGGAACATCAAAGTTCAAACCCACTCCATTGTCCACAGAACCAAGGTCCATCGAGGTCTTCCCATCTGCAAGCCGTTCACCAGAGACAGAGGAACAGTCCTCTCTCTCTCTCACTGTTTATTTTAACTGCTCTGGGCTCTGGTTTATGGCAGATTTGGAAATTCAGAAGCACGTGTGCCTGGTAAAGTGGTAAAGTAAAGTGGTCTTGACTAAAATTTGACCGATAAAAAAGGCATAATAAAGGAACAGGATTTGGTGAAGTACAGCGAGTCACAACAACCACCCCCCCGAAATATAATCGTCTGGGCCCAGCTCTGCCTGTCCACCCTGGCGGAAATCCTATTCAGCAGCATGCAGGCTCCCGGCCTGTTTCGTTTTAGTGGCGGTTTTGGCGAACAGGCGTGGAGGCGCGGTCCCAGGGCGGTGCCGTGGTGCTGCCCTCTGGTGGTGGTTGTTATGCCCCAAAACACAAAGAACCAAGAGAGGTGCAGGACACTCCTCATCATACAATACACTTTAGTCCTTCGAACAGGCCAAAAATCCACAAATTCACATCAACACAACATCACAGTAACGTTGAGCGAATATTATGCGTCAAGCTGCCCCCACAGGCTCTGTCAACCTCCACACACCCTGGATTTCATTCCTATTTTAATAGAAAAACAGACAAATCACTGAAAAAGAGCAGGAAAAGTGCAGCACGTCATGACAGAGGGGAGTGGGAAGGAAGAGAGGAGGTATGTATTTGGGAATGACAACTTCCTACAATACAGCGAGGCGCCGTACCTCGAAGAGCGACAAGCCGATAGCTCAGACGATAGCCGCCGATAACTCAGATAAAACTCAGGGGGTGAGGTGAAATTCGGGGGATCGGCGTTACCATCACTGAGACAGGGCAGAGGCCTGCGGGAGGGGACAGACCTTGTCGAAAGAAAGGGGCGTCCCCGGCGGAGCCAGTGATTCGGAGCACTTCCCCTGGCTGCGGCCCGGCTGCCAGTCCTGACGCATCGCTGCCATCGCTCGTCATCATACCCAAACTCCATACAGATTAGAGGAATCTATAAATATGGCACCTGCTCCTTCTGCACGCGTGCTGCTCACCGCTTCAGTCTGACCAAAGCAGGATTGAGCACTGACGAACAAGGAAGAAGCTGAGATAGAGAGAGAAAACTTTTCTCGCCTGATGGATTTCAGGTGATTTGTGTGTGTGTGTGTGTGTGTGTGTGTGTGTAGGGAGGGTTGGTTCCGTTGGTATACGCTGGCAGGGGTAAGCCTGCGGAGGGCATGTTGCCCGACCGTCAGCAGAGGGCGCTGCTCGCAGGTGAACGGCCACGTCCAGGCAGGCGCACAAAGGGAGCCGATCATCAGGGAAGAGAATTATCTCCCTGACAGAGAGACATATTCCTCTTTTTCTTACATCCTCAGGAATTCTCTTTATCCCGCCTGTGACAAATCGGCCGTTTTTGGGGCCCGTTTCTCTTGGCGAGGCCGACCGTCCCCGCGCTGCGAAAACAACGGCACAGCCCCAGACATATTTAACGACGGTGGGGGAGCCAGAGCCAGAGCCAGAGCCTTACCTTGGCAGTAGGAGTTGTTGACTCTCTTGTATCCCTGGGGGCAGTCCATTGTGTACCTCGAGCCCGTCAGAGGGATGGCTGGAAAGAAACGAGAGCACAATTATAAAAATTTGCTGCTTGCATCCAACCCAAGACCTCTAAAATCACTCGATGCATTTTGCTGCCATTGTATTAAGAAATAATAAACAAGCAGGTTGGCTAGTTATTTTGGGAAACATTATACCCCCCCTCCCCCCAAACTGGTAACCCAGGAAAATAATTGTCCCCCCAGTATTTTGGGACTCATTGGTTGGTCAGCTTTAGCAGCTATCGCAAAAAACCGCAAGCGCACTGTATTTTCCTGCAGGGTCTAGTGTTTCAAGACATTTTTAGCTCAGTCCAGCCACTGTTTTGCTTTGCGTTTCTGCCCGATTTGAGCCGAGAAATCGACTTCTGATGGACTCAGTGAAGTCCAGGACTCCAGGGAGTGGCTACTGTGTTCCTGCACTTGTACTGTACTTCACTTGACCCCTTCTGCACAGTCAGGGTGGATAGAGAGAGGGGGGGGGGGGGCACTGATATCGTTCATTATTGGCAGTTACAGAACGCCAGAGTGGAGTGTGCTGGGTCAGGCAAACCCACTCCCAGTCACACTAACAGTCATTCTCCCTCTCTCCTTCACTCCCTCTCTCCCGGACTCCATCTTTCTCTCAACCCCTCTCCCACTCCACATGCTCATTGTGAGCTGCAATGTCGGCATTTTAAAACACGACCGTCATCTTTCCTTCTCCCTCCCATTCTTCCTGTCTCTGTGCTGTCCAATAAAACAGAAAAGCCCTAAAATACTTAAGAAAAAAAAAAGCTGGTATATGCGTATGAGCGGTTTTAGATTTATTTATTTATTTATTTATTTATTTATTTATTTATTGTGTTTCCATCCATGTATTTAATCTCATAGATCAACTGAGAACATTCAGATTTGCAGCGAGAATCTGGGAAATCATGTAGATTGGCAATGGACGGGATCTTGTAGCCAATCAGATTTGGGGGGGGGGGGTCACATTCAGAGACCCATGGAATCTTTAACGGGCACAGTGTGTCAGGACCTGAGTTTAGAGTCTCACCCAGGGCAGCAACTCTTACAGAACAGTGTCCCCATCACTGTGCTATTTCGGGCCAAAGGGATGAGCGGCTCCTACTGCCCCACGTCTTCTTGCGGAAATCTTCCAGGAGGTCTCCCACCCAAATACTGTACTAAGCAAGCCCAGCCCAATTTGGCGTGAGAACGGTACAGGGCAGTATGGCTTTTGGCAAAGTGCACGTGCAAATACATATACACAAATATACACACACGCACAGACATACCCATCGACATATACACAAAACCGTGCACACACGCACATGCTAACACATAGACATGTTCCTGCATTGATAAAAGCAGTGAAAGCACTATCACTAGCACTATGCATTTCACCGCTGATTACCGATTGCATGCTTCCAGGCAGAATGTGTCCAGTTCCCCTGGGTTTCTTGTTTTGTCATTTGTGACGACAAAGCACAGTGTTTGAGGTTTGCTCTTAAGATTGCAGTCGCTGGTCCAGAATAATAATTCCGCGTTCCCCCTAGCCATTTGCCTTTAGACGATACGGGCTTTGGGTCATTATCATGCTGAAATGTCCTCTTTCGTGAAAGTTTGCGATTCTTACCGGGGCTTACAATAAGTAAGTTGATTCCTAAAATTCTTGACAAGGACAGCGGAACCAGAAAGGTGTCGGACGTGCAACGGATGAGACTTTAAACCAACATCCTGGCTCAGGGTGGCTCAAGTTTCCATGGCAACCTTTAGAACAGAAGTAGGGTATGGACACATTTGAAGGGTATGGATACATTTGGGGGGCTGCTGTATGCGATTTGCACAACGTTGCACTTTTGCATATGAAGAGGCACACAATGATAAACGAGGCAGACAGTGCCAGACGAGGATAACTGCGACGAATAAGAAAATGGAACGCTTCCGAAGCAGTAGTTTGCCGCAAGTGAACTCATTTGACCTGTATGTGAGCCGCTATAATTGTACGCTGTAATGAAGGAGAGAATAAATTAATTTTAAAACCTTCTTTTACAAGACCTTCACACGTTCCCCCAGCTGATAAAAACACAAGCATTACGCTGCTCTTGCAGTCTGTTTGCTAGAGCCTTTGAGCCTCTGTTTTTGCGAGAGCCAGCACACGTCTGCGCTGTTCCGCGTCAAACGGACTCACATTAATTTATTTTATTGTGCTGAAGGACCCGGGGGCCATGATCAGTTAGTGAATATTCTGGAGTGGTTCTGCTATAGGCAGAGAGGGCTACAATGCCAGGAAAGTCTTAGCTGAAAAGCTGTTAAGTGCATTTCCCACCCCATAAGCCCAGCATTGTGCCACACATTTCAGGTTGAAAGGTATTATTGCATCATAAAAAACGGTGCTCTACCCAAAAGGTGATGTGAGGGGGTTGGAGGAGAGAGGGAGGAGAGAGGGAGGAGAGAGGGGGGCAAATTCTGCCGGAGGGGCTATGCTGCACTTGTTGCGGCGTGGCACACAAATACCTGAAAGGCGATTGGTTATACAACAAGAAACAAGGCCGCGCTTGTTTGTGGGTAAGCTAATTAATTCGTCAGCTACCACTGCAGTCTCCGGTGCACAATGGCTTGGTTTTCCACTTGGCCCGAGTATAAATGCTAACCTCACGGGCAGGCTGTTCCTGTCTCCAGACGAAGAACTAACACTGTGCCTTTTGTTGCACCTAGGCAGGGCAGGTTTTGGGACAAGGCAGGACAGATTCCGTTTCTGTCAAGTGCACAGAAGATCTAGTGGCTTCCTGAGACTAATTATTATTCCTGTACTCATTATAACAGCCAGCACACATGGGTGAAAGAAATGCATTGTGGGAGAGTGCAGCTTCGGTAAGCCGAAGTGGAATTTGTAGAGGTAAATGCCCATTTGTTTAAATTTTTGCCTGAATAATTCTTATACCTGCAAAAAAAAAAAGTATATATTGTTATGTCTGTACTAAAATAAAGATGAAGAACATCTAAAAATTTTTAATGGGTTAAATTCCCCTTTGATTTCTACTCTTACTATGAAAAAGTATTTACATTTATAAAAATTGTGTCTTTATAAATGGAGAATATCAGACAAAGAAATGACAATGATATGAAAGAAATAACAACGCAGTGCGTTGGTTTGAGAGCACTGTGAAGTGACCTTTATCAAATATGCGCTTTGCAGTTAATCTTCCGACAAGCGTGCTCGTGAGTCAATAGGCCAGCTGAGTGGCGCGGCTGTTCGGCGGCCTGACAGCGCGGGTCACGCCGCGATTGAAAAATGAAACGCCAAGCACTGTTCTGAGTGGGAGGACATCCAGTCTCTCTCCCCCTTAAGTCAAGCCATTTTCTTAATGGCCACTAGCCATGGCTCGGACTGAGAGCTTTTCTTGGTTAAACATGCACTCAATCTCTCACAGATCTCCTGTCATCCGACGGGAGAAAATGCGCAATTTCATTCGGCTCTAGCTGGCTCTCCGGGGAATGGGCTGGAATGACGACCACGGGCAGGCTACCCTTCCCTATCTCCGCTGGGTAACAACTGGTAAAAATAGTACAGAAACAGAAAGAGAGCCACGTAGGAGGGGGGAAAACGGCATGGAAGCGCGCTGGATTTTCACAGATCCGTTCCCAAAATAAACAGAGGTCCACGGGCCACACCTTTCATCCGCATGAGAGACTCAAATCATGTTACAAACTTACTGTGACCATCCATGTTTATTTTCAGCGGTTGTTTTTTTACTGAAGCAAGCGGAACGCGGCAGATGACGCGTACCGTGAGAAGACGTAAAAAAAGGCGGTGTATGTCAGTTTTTGCGGATAACAGCCGGCTTACGTCTGTCATCCAAAAGCATCCGTTTAAAATGTAAATGCCGTGACGGAAGCGGGGCGAGTGCCAGCGCGGAAATAGCCCCCACCGTCTCCAACAGCTGATATCTTTGATGAGGTTAAACGGTGAACCCATCCCCAAATGCAGCAAGTACAACATCAAAATTTTTGAGAGGGAATTTGCCCTGACAGCACTCTGTCAAAGATCATTTGTATGGGGCCAGCCGTTATGGCATGAATTCCCTACATGGGAAAAAAATCCAAACAAATTGTTACAAGGCGAGGGAGGGATTTTCATACATGCACGATGGTTGTGAAGGCCAAGCTCTGAAGACATGCCACGGAATGAGTCAGCAGCCAGGCCTGGAGTCCAGAGAAACGTTCCTGTGGAATCAACTCATGACTGCGACAAGGCTGCGTGTGAGTCAGCACGCTCAAGGAATTCGGTGGAATCAGAGAATTTTATTATTTCTCCATTCCGCCCACCCCTGTCTCTCCCTGCGCCTTTCGCCCTTCTCCTCTCCTTTCCAACTCAAGCTGTAATAACCATTTTGACTTTTTTAATTTATTTTTTATTTTTAATTTTTATTTGGACCGCGCTCGTATGGTGCAGATGCATTGTTATCCTCTCAAACAGAGACGATTCTCCTCCGCACATTCCAGAGCCTTATTGATTAATCAGATCCCGATGTATACCGTAAGGGTGGTAGACTTTGCGGCCTGTATGTGTGTGTGTGTGTGTGTATGGTGGAGGACAAACAGAGAGATAGGCTGTCTGCCTGTGTGTGGGTCAGTATTTTTACGAAAACGATTCACTTGTGATGGAAAGCGGTAAACGCTGGATCAGAGTTTCTGGTGTCACAGCGAAAACTTTTTGGCTCTCCTGATCTTTAGAGGGCCCCTTTAACAGTTACTTCTGAACCCATCTCACTGCCGATGTTTGGGGGAACTGTCCATGGGAAAGCAATCAGGATGGCTCACTAGGTTCACTAAATCACACAAATAAACCACTATAAACAATCATTCCTGAATTAATAAAGCGCTACAAACATGCAACCAAAACGATCTCTTAGTGCTGTAAAGACAGGGAAGAATATTGGACACTTATTACAGTCAACTTAAATGAAGAGAAAGTTAAATGAAAATGATAAATGTGGAATCCAACACCTTTTGAACAAACAGGTGGAACAACCTCCCAAACCTGACATCAGTAAGCATCAGGTGACTCACATCAAAACAGTATGTAACTAATATCTTACTCAAATAAAAATAAACAACAGCAGTCGTACAAATGAGAAAAGGGAAAATGAGCACTTACATGGCTTTTTGGGGCATTTCTGGCACTTATGGAAACCCCAGGATGTACCCACGGACCCACAACAGTCCTCTTGTTTGGAGAGGCCAGGCAGAGCCTTCCCACACTGGAATCAGAAGTGGAGATCAGCGTGGTAAAATATATGCCCATTACCATCATAAGCTGGCAGTGCCCTGGGAACCCCACGTCCTCAACGCTTCATCCGCCCCCTGGCACCCAGTTTAGGCCACGGGGTGCAGTTAGTGAGTGCAGCCATCACCCTTTACTGTCACATAGTGGTGATCTGTCACTCCATCTCCCCATCAGAACCCTACCATCAAAAAAGCACACACACACGCATACACACACACACATACACACGCACACGCACAAACACAAACACACACATAGACACACACATACTCCACCTTATAAATACGGACATAGGGCACTCTGACTGTGCATAGCAAAAGGGCTCATCTCTCAGCTTTAATTCAGAGGTAAAGGGGAAAAGGAATGACGGTCTGGAATAAGCACACTGCACACTGCACACTGCTCACTGCACACTGCACACTGGGACGTGTAAAATAACGTCTGCAATGCTGCTGTGCTGCTAGTGATGTAATAAAACAATACTCTAATGGGACAGAACAATTTTGTGAGAAAATTATTTAAATATTATCTGTGTTCTCCGGAAATAAACCTACCACAACTACTGCCAAGAAATCCAAACTGAACCAACATGAAGCCTGGATCATATATTGTCCCAAATCGCACAAGGGAAGGATGATAGGATGTACTTCATAGTTGATTAGCTTTTGAATTGCTAAAAGCAAAGTTATTTTAAAACAATTTTCATCGTAATGCAGTAATATCAGCGGATTAGTTGTGACTTACAATGAGGATAATAATAATTTAACAATCAAAGAAAACACAGGAGAAGAATGTGTTTTGACGGGAATCTGGTGGGCACACATAATCGCGCCAGTCATGACAGAAGATAGCGAACTGAGAGCATCTCGCAAGAACTATTTAAAAACACACAAACAGCCTCCCGGTGGGCAGACACAAATGCGAGGCCAAGAATCCTGCCTCGCTTGTGTTCACTGAATTGCTTTCTTCTCTGAGAGCTGGCCTCTCTCCAGCGAGCCCATTTTCCTGTAATTGTTGGTGGGGCAAATTGCGCACGGCTCGCTGGGCCTCCCGGTTCTGCCGCTCATGTTGCCGGCAGCTGGCGATACAGCAGAGGATCGCCACCACAGCGGAGAAAGCGGAGGAAGCCGAGGAAGCACAGAGCTACCACAGCAGAGGAAGCACGGCGCTACAACGGAAAATCAGACGCAGCCTCACCTGATAAAAACACCGGCTGAATCATTTTCAATTCGAAAAATGGAGAAATCAAAAGTGAAATCAATCCAAAAAGTAAGCAGAGAGAGGGGGAGCTGTTTCAAGGGATTAAATTTAAGGTTTAGCAAAAAAAAAAAAAAAAAACTCTTTGAGGTCTTTGATACCAGCCTTCTGGTTCCACGTGATAATTTCATTCAAGAAAGTTTGGTTTCAAGTACAAAGAGGATTAATTTAACCCCTGCCCTGCCCTGGCTTTCACATCAGTGACCAAAAAGCCATGGAGCAATCGTAGGATTTGACACTGCTATTTCAGTAAGAATTGGGAAATATCCACAGACGCACATTCAAAAAGACAGGTGCTCAAGCATTCACTCTCACTCACTGAATTAAGTGGAACGACTTGATTGATTTCTGGCCTCTCACTTTCCCACTCTCTCTTTCTCGCTCTCTCTCTCACCCCATCCGTGTCTCTCCCCATCACTTTCTCACCCTCTCTCAATGATACAATACCCCTTTAGCCTATTTCCATAGAAATTCACTTTGCAACAACAGGTCAGCTCAACAACACAACAAGCACACACTCAACAGTCATTAAAGACCACAAACATACATAACTGTTACATATCTTGCATATACACATCACACATTCGCACAACATGCACATACACAGTACGCACATTATACATTCTCCTGATGCCACACGTATGCCACACACAACACCCCTCACGCCTTCTTTCTCTCTCTCCATCCCCGGCCCTCGCCCACCTGAGTTCCGCTGGTCTCCTGGAAGCAGCGTCCTAGCTGGGTCTTAGAGGAGACGGGGTAGTGCTGGACAAAGGTCTGCTGCCGGGGGTAGACCGTCTGGCTCTGTTGCCCTTTCTGGCTGCTCTCCGAGTGGTAGGTGTAATGACCGGCCTGGGCGCCGTTCACCTTCTGCCCGTTGGCGTCCAGCTGGGAGACCTGGTGGATCTGGACCGAGGCCTCGGGCGGGTGCTTGACGTGGATGTTGACTATGTTGGGGCCGAACTTGACTGCGAGGGAGCGCGATGACGGGGACAGCCGAGGGAGAGAGGAGGAAATCGTCGATGGCGTCATTTACAAAGGAGGCGCGTTTTTCAGAGAACAAATGAAGGACTGTTGCCGGTTAAACGGTTCCACATTTAAAAGCTGGGAATTAAGTGAAAAACAATTAGTGCTGGAGACATTCAATAGATGGTTTGTTTAAAGCTGTATAAACCACAGACCTTTGAGAAAAGCCATATGTCAGAACTAAAGGCATACAGTATCAGTCAGGAACTGCCTGTCCAGTTCCTGTAAGCAACTTCAGCATCTGGGCTAAACCTCTGGATAAAAAGGTAAAATAATTATGGGCAGCAACAGATACAACGCCCATAGGAAACAAAGCAGATACCTGAATGCTGCTTGCTTTTTTAAGCAAATAATGGGGGAGGGGATTTCTGTCTTTGAAAGCAGGATTTGTTTTGTGCAATTGTAACTTCTTTGCACCATCTGGGATTTTATTTCCTCAGAAAAACTGCACATGAATTGCGGCCTGATTTCAAAGAAAGAAACGCAAATCTAGTCAATTAAAAAAAACTGTAGATGATGCTGCGTTTGACATGGCTGGAAATAAAACTGAAACATTTGAGCGAATCCCAGGTGTGGTCCATGGGCGTTCTTACCTTGGCTTTGTCCGCCTCCGTAGGTGAGTGGGAGTGTATGGGTGGAGTGGACCTGTGAGGTTTGACCGTTGCTGAGGGACACCTGCTGGGTGTGGTGGTGCCGAGCGCCATTGGTCAAGGAGACCTGGCAGAACTTTCCGGTGAAGTTGGGCGGGCACTGGCACCTGTCCCTGGAGCTGCACTTTCCCCCGTTCATGCAGGGCAGGTGGCAGACCACTGAGAGAGGAGAACACACACAGCCACGCAAGCTTTACTAACCTGACCATGCTAGGCGCTAGGCCAACATAATGGGGCTTGTATCATGGTAAAGGAACCGGGCTTGTAACCCAACGGTTGCAGGTTCGATTCCCAGGTAGGACACTGCCGTTGTACCCTTGAGGAAGGTACTTAACCTGAATTGCTTCAGTATATATCCAGTTGTATAAATGGATACTATGTAAAAATGGCAAAAGTTGTGCAAGTCGCTCGGGATAAGAGCATCTGCTAAGTACCAGAAATATAACATCTGGCAGCTACAAATTTCACACTCATTGTGTCAACTGACAGACTCCTGGACCGGCTCTGGAAGCCACACATGACTCAGGAGCATCACAGCGAGACCCCTATGCTTTTGTGAATCATTCAATTTCAACAAGAAGAAAAAATACAATTATTTAGTGCTTTAGGCTTTAGTGGGCTTTAATAGGCCAAGTCAAACGCCCACCCCCACACCCCGACACACACACACCCATTTCCCCCCCTTTTCTCCCCAATTTAGAATTCCCAGTCGTATTTTATTAGCGATCACTGTCACAGCCGGCGCTATTGACTGGGGAGAGCCTGCGCTCTCCTCCGTAGCTCGCAACGCCAGCCGCCACTTCTTAGCGGACCACGGTTCGCAAGTTGCGCTAACACAGACATGAGTCGGAGGAAGGCACCTCATGTGCAGGGCTGTGTCCGAATCAGAGCCCCATCTACTGCATCCTGTCTCCTGTGTATACAGTTTACTGTGTCTGAATCAGAGCCCTATCTACTGCGTCCTGTCTCCTGTGTATACAGTGTACTGTGTCTGAATCAGAGCCCTATCTACTGCGTCCTGTCTACTGTGTATACAGTGTACTGTGTCTAAATCAGAGCCCTATCTACTGCGTCCTGTCTCCTGTGTATACAGTGTACTGGCAGATGTGTGCCGTTTAATGTGCAGCGCGCAAACAAATATCCTCAATACTATTTTCCAACCATACTGTGGAAGTGACGTCCCACCCTTGCACGGCCATGTCACATGTTGTTTTTGTTGTTGAAGGAAAACGTCAGCGACACTGCGCCTCATTTTTTAAAACTAAGCTGTGCATCATATGTATGCGACCAAAATGTTTGTGTACTTCTTGAAGTGTGCTCCCGAATATACTCTGCGAAACCCCGGAAGTAAGTGTATCACATGGGGGTTTTAAGTACACTATATTTTGAGAAAATCTCACCTACTTAACAACTTTCTCATCCTGTCTACTCAACAAGCCTACCTAATAGTATGGAAGGGTGCTAATTCAGACACAGCCCATGTGGATTTACAGGTATCCAAACGACCAGCAGGGGTCGCTGGTGTACGATGACACACCATCATCTTGGCCAACTGAAACCCTCCCCTCCCACTAGAGCAGTGGTCACCGAACCCTGTTCCTGAAGATCGACCCTCCTGTAGGTTTTCTTTTCAACCCTATTTTGGCACACCTGATTCTACTAATTAGCAGCTCAATGAGGTCTCTAGCTGTTGAAAGAGGGGTGATTGGGCAGGGTTGGAGTGAAAACCTACAGGACAGAAGATCTCCAGGAACAGGGTGGGGTACCACTTCACAAAAGCAAACGTGGCCTTTACAGGATGAGCTGTACACAGTAGCCCTGTAACTCGTTCTTTCAAACTTTGACAGAGGCTAAAAAGAATATGGATCCGAACAAAGCACTGGAGTAATAAACGGTTGTTTACAGAGCTTGGGTTACGCCTCACAATGTGTCATTGTCACCCGGCATTACATAACACGTCTGTACTCGACTGTCTGTGTGGAAAGCGCATGTGTTCTTTCACTCTCCGGTGAAAAACACTGCCAGACCACAGTGGGGAAGACGAATGGATCCGGACCAACAAGAGCAAAGTTGTACAGCGAAAGAAAACAGTGGTGTAGTCTCCCGAGGTTCCGACCCATCCCGCTTCCAAAACGATGTCCGGGGGCGGGCCAGACCGGGCAGCGGGTCCTTCCGTCGATATTCGCCACACGCACGATGCAGCAGCGGCCGTCAATTTATCCGTTACACCTGAAGACCATAATTCTTCCATAACCCCCTGCTAATTAAGGAGGCTGCAAATTTATTAATTTATCCTCGGCAGGTTTTTCCCATGCTGACAGTCACGCAGGGTTTCACCTCACAGGGAGGTCATAGGTCATGTGTATGTGTGATTTATGGTGTCTCGAGGCTGCAGCGAGGGACGATTTGCCCCAAGCAGGTGCTGGAAGAGGCTACTCCATATTTGTGGAGTGGGAATACCATATATACAGTACCATATACCACACACTATATAGAAGTAACAGTCAGGATATGAGGCCTTCACAGTGCTACTGTAGACTTCAGCCCTTATATCTCTCTCCTCTATTTTTTCCCCCTCTCTTTCTCTCTCACTCATCCTCACTCTCCTTCCTGTCTCTCTCTCTCTCTCTCTCTCTCTCTGAGCATTGTCATTCACCCAAAGCTTATTCATCCACAAAGGAATTTCCTCCACAGCCCCGGCTAGTCTCCACACGCGGAGTGCACCGTACCACACTCCCCTTATGGCAGAAAAAAAGCCATATTTACTGAAATAGGGGGGGGAGGAAGAGGAGGAGAGAACGTATCGGAATTAAAACATTAGCTGCTCGATTCTGGCAGTGATTTTCAATAACTGCAGGACGAAGGACATTTTGTGGAAAGGTTTGTTGTCGAGGGAAAAAAAGGAAAAAGAAAAAGAAAAAAAAACCTTCTGGAAAGAGAAGAGCGATGGGGGGAACAAGACCCCCTTGTGCATTTGAAATATGTGTCAGTGGCATGCACGTAGGGAATATAAATCAAAGCCTGTCACCCAGGAGACACACGGCAGAGCGAGAACGGTGGCGCTGTGGGGCCCGGCCGCGTGCGGCTCTCAGCCCAGCCCAAAGCCAGACAGGCCCCACAGCTGTGGCTAAACACAGACAGGAACTGTGGCGTTTAGTCCCTCGTCTGCATCTCCCGATGGGAGTACCTGGCGGTGGGAAGAATCGCCACTTTCAGCTGCCCGGAGCTGCCGTGCCTATAACTACAGGAACCTCCTGAAACCACAAGAGAATTGCTCAATTGAGTGAAAGAGAGCGAGTAGTAATCACCATCTTTTGGCGTCCCATTACATGCTGTGGAAAAGCATGTCAAACAAGGCGATGGAGGAGAGGAATTTTGGGAAGGTGTATCGTGTAATGTCACAAGTGCTATAATCATGGCATTTGATACAGTTTAAAGGCAAACAGACGTGGTCCCGGTGCCGGATTTCAAAAGCGAAAGTGGTCAAATTTTGAACGGGCCTCACATTCACGCTGAGGGTAAATCAGTCAAAATCCTGCTCATATGAGAGAAATTACATCCCTGCGTTTTGAGACCAGCGAGATGCCCCCCTGCACCTGAAAGCACATTCATGTATTACTTCAATTCAACTGAAAAGTAGGGAATCTCTCTCCCTGTCATTCTCAATAAAGATAAATATTTAAAAAGTCCAGTGAATAAGAAGGGGACCAGATTTTTTACAAGCGGAACATGTGGTGTTAAACTACAAGTCAAAGGTATGTATCACGTACACCGATGTTGAAAATTAAAGTCAAAACAAACGGCAAGGGAAATATATTATGGATCCTTCTTTCTCTTGGAGTTCTGAAATCTCTGTTAGCGTCGGCAGGCCAAGAGCAGGGCCAAAATGCAACCTGACGAGTTCTGTCAGTCGATGAAAAGAAATCGTCTGGAAAGGAAAATATCTCGGTGCCCCGTGTTAGATACAAAACCTCTCACTGATGCAGAAAATCTCCCCCAGTCTTTGTGCTTTGTGTGGCGGCGGCCTCATGACCAGCCCTTCCCACGCGCCAGCTCTCTCACGGAGCCGTTAACGCTGAACCGTCGCAGGAACCGAACGACTTCTCCGGAGCCTCGGGACCCCGGCCAAGATAAACATTGCTCAACCTGATGACATCGTCAGAAACGACATCAACAATGACAACGACGGAGACAAAAAAAGGGCATAGCGGCAAATTGCAAGAAAAATAAAAAAAGCAACTAAAAAAAGTCTTTTGGAGAGCCCAACAAAACCTGCATCAGAGCCCCTCAGCGCTTTTGAGAAGCGGAGATGTGGTGCTCTTTTTACGGTAGGACCGCATGCTGGCAGGGGGAAGCAGTGGATCCCCAGTGGTGACTCTTAATAAGGGGTGTAATAAATCCGTTTCCCCCGAAACCTCTCATTATGGCGAGAATAACACAGTTCGCAGGCTCCCACTCCCCGGCCCGGCTCACGCCGCCAGCTCCGCGCCGTTTGAAGTCCTCACTCAACCTGCCAGACTAAAGCCTCATCTCAGGGCCTGATTTGTGTAATTAGGGGGCAGCTGCAGTTTTAGAGCATCAGGTGTTCTCTAAGAGGTTCAAGTCCCGTTTTTAGAAAGTATAATAATAGAACGAACGGCTAGTAACTACCTGCTTATCGCACGTAGAAACAAATTTCTGGTGAGAAAATTCCAGGCTAGCGAAGTTGTATTGTCCAACGGTTTATTTTCATTGCGTTTTGGACCTACGTACTCATTACTACATATAATTCACACAATGGACTCTGTTGGGTCGGGAAAAGACAACGTGTATTTTTTATTTTACAGGGATGACGTCAATGGTTTCAAACACACGTCCTGAAGACATCTTACTGGTACCGTTAGCATTGGTGGCTAACTCAGGATGGCTAGTCACCCAACCACATGGCTAATGTGTCAACGAAATTCTAGTTTTAGTATGTAAAAGTTTTAGAATGTAAACTTTACATTTTCTTGCTTTTATTATCCTTATTTGTATACTTTTTGACCAGTTTTACAAATAAGTTCTTAAAATGTCTAATCTCAGACAATTCAATTAAATAGTCTATTATTATTATTATTATTATTATCATTACAATAGTTGCTGTTGCAAATCAAGAGTGAGGGAACATGAGAAAGGTATGTCACACCGTCATTGTGCGATCGGCCATATTCAACTGGAACGATGGAAGAATGGGTGGACAGTCAAGATGGCGGACCAAGGGCTTGGATCAGTGGGTGCCAAGGCTGCTGCAATGTATGTAGCTGCAGTGCGCCTAGGAGAGATTTGGGCGACCGCACCCCTCAGGTTCCTGCCCATCTCAGTTTTGCGCCGTTTGTCGGCCTTCTTTCGGAGCACTCCAAAGCCCCCACTGGCAATCCTGGAAGGTTGGGGAGCTTGTGGCCAACAAACGACTTGGGGTAAATGACCTCTAAACATCCTTGTTTGGCATACACTCATTACCATGCGTTATGTCACCGCTGCTACTAACCACACTCACCCACAGCGGTTGAGGAGTCATCTTGTTGTGGGGAGAAAACAAGCCACCATAATTGCGGGCGGCAAAAAGAAAGATTACAGCACAAAGAGAGGAGAATGTCACCATAGCTGCACGCCGCTCTGCTCGCGTTTGAATCGAAACCTGGCGTAATCGCCGCTGCAAATCAAAAAAAGAAAAGAAGTGTATATTCTAGTTTTTACAGAACACTTCGATTTAAGCTTATTTATGTTTCTATTTTCAAACTGAAGACGCACGTTCTTCATTACTGTCGGAGTGTGACAAACCAATGCAAGGTGCCTTTCACGCTGTTTACGGAACGATCTGGAAGCATCAAGAAAGAAACATTATGAGACGTGCCCTTCATTTCATTCCAAAATCAGGCTGAGTAACTGGGGGGGGGTCTCGTAAATAAATCGGCAAAAAACAAACAAACCCATTCCCCCAACGACAGTACCATAATCCACCCAATGAGCACGCAAGAAGTATCCCAGCATTCAATGCTCCCAGATGTCGTTCCCTGCCCGATACCCGGTATAAATGTTTAATGGGGTGAGTACTTCGCATGCAGCTCGTGGTTCTGCACACGCCCCAGAGTAAACGACTCATCGATCATCGAGAAGGAGCCCAGAAGTGCATTCATTAACGCGCTGCACCCCGGGGGCCCCGCAGCCAGGCCAGGGGCCGCCACGTGATTGGCCGAGGCGCGGGTGAGGGGCGCTCGGTGGCGCCAGGCCGCCTGATGAGATTTTAAGACACGCGTCTGGGGGTTCGCGAGAGCCCCGGCTTGCGGTTACGAAGCGAGCAGGATGGCGCTCGACGAGGCAACCCGAGATGGCGGAGGCATTTAGTGCGGGCGCGAGCCCCGGCTACCTGAGATACCTCCACCCCCTCCACCGTGGGGCATCCAGTGAGACCGTACAGCACTACTTCCCCCGTTGGCAGGTAGAGAAAGGGGTAAAAAAAATTAAAAAACGTAAAACTGATCTGAAGAAAAAGTTGGAAGGAAAAAATGACAGCGTGGTGATTGTGAGCTAATGAAGTCTGACAGGGAGGAAATGACAGCCAGCAGCGGAGTACTGGACTGCAATCTCCAGCTCCGTATAAGGCCAGGACTGCATAGTTCATAAACTCCCCAGCACGTTCCTCTGCTGGCTGGACCTAGACCGGACCCCCGCCCCCACTCCAGCCCCCACCCCCCCCCTTTTTTATGTTAAAGATGTGATCACAGAAACCTCCCTTGCATATGTGTGTTGAAGGGATTCAGTAAAACTCTGGGAAGTGTCAGGCAGAACTCCTGGCCTTCCCCCTCAGAGACCGCACTGGGGGCTTCTGAGTTCCCCCAGAACCTCACCTGCTTCCAATTATGCCGGCTATGCACCCGATTACACCTGAGGGCCAGCGCAACCCCAAGCGCTCTCATAAATCTAGTGATCCATACGCCCCCAAATCCTGACATTCAAAATGTGGATTGGGGGGTGGGGGGGGGGGGGGGGGGGTTGGAGGCACTCAACACTCAATAAGGCACAGATGAAAGTGAAGGAGACTTGTGGGCGGGGTACCTGTGATGGGCAGGTACTGGATGACGGGGAATGATCAAGTCTCTTTCCAGCACTGATCGATTCCCATGGAAAACAATGCCCATGGAAAAGCTCTTGGCTGTGATGAAGCTCAAGGATAAAAAATCTAAGATTTGTTTTTTTTTTATAGAAAAATGGAGAGAGAGAGAGAGAGGTAAATGAGAGTTTCAAAAAAACAAAAGCAATTGACTGGCCAGTTCATTTTAATGATCACTGAACTCCCCAAACAGTGGTTATTTTAAACCAAATGTTGACTGAATCCTGGCCAGTGTGCTTCATGAAACAGGGGGGGAGGGTGAGTGAGTGTGGAGCAGAAAACAAGGCACTGTGTTCCCCTTTGTGCCAGAGTCAAATCAGCCGTCAGGAAGTCTTCATCGGGGAGACCGTCTTGGCAACAGCGAGAGAAACGCGGACGCCACCAAAACCCAGCCTGTCGCTCCGCGCATCACACTGATCAGGCAAAACCCAGCCTGTCGCTCCGCGCATCACACTGATCAGGCAAAACCCAGCCAGTCGCTCCGCGCATCACACTGATCAGGCAAAACCCAGCCAGTCGCTCCGCGCATCACACTGATCAGGCAAAACCCAGCCAGTCGCTCCGCGCATCACACTGATCAGGCAAAACCCAGCCAGTCGCTCCGCGCATCACACTGATCAGGCAAAACCCAGCCAGTCGCTCCGCGCATCACACTGATCAGGCAAAACCCAGCCAGTCGCTCCGCGCATCACACTGATCAGGCAAAACCCAGCCAGTCGCTCCGCGCATCACACTGATCAGGCAAAACCCAGCCAGTCGCTCCGCGCATCACACTGATCAGGCAAAACCCAGCCAGTCGCTCCGCGCATCACACTGATCAGGCAAAACCCAGCCAGTCGCTCCGCGCATCACACTGATCAGGCAAAACCCAGCCAGTCGCTCCGCGCATCACACTGATCAGGCAAAACCCAGCCTGTCGCTCCGCGCATCACACTGATCAGGCAAAACCCAGCCTGTCGCTCCGCGCATCACACTGATCAGGCAAAACCCAGCCAGTCGCTCCGCGCATCACACTGATCAGGCAAGACAGCAGCTGGAGGAGTTCCTGAAAAACTTTGCCTTGAAGCATGTAAATCAGGAGGAAACCGAGAACCAATGGTCAGACTCATCGATGAAAGAAAGAACCAATGGTCAGACTCATCGATGAGAAATTTAAAAAACACTGGCCAGACTCATGAGCAAAAAAAAAAATACCACAACTTGCGCCTCGCTTCCAACGTCAAATTATTCCTCTCTTATTTTAAGGCGTTTCAATCGTACAGTAGTCTCAACACCAGACCCAAGAGAGTTCTTACGATGATACACTACGTAGGCTACGCTAACTCTTCTGCAGTTCTCACTCTGGGTCTGGGAAACTTCTACCCCCAAGTCATTTGTTTAATCCTGACTAACGTTTGGTGGCACACCGACACAAAGCGCAACCAATCAATAACGACTTGCGCTCTGGGCGCTGACTGTCTTCCCACCCACCTTTTCACCGAGCTTGATGACGTAATTGCGCTTTAGGTAAATGGCTGTCCTCTGGTGCACTAATGTTAGCATATGGTTCTAAGCGGTTCCTTTTAATACAGTTGTGTGAAAGATACTGGAATTTGGGAATGCTAATTAAATTCAGCATGCTACAAACAGTCTAGCTAGCTACTTTGGTCATTTAAATAAAGAAGTCAAATTTGTTACACTTGTGACAGACTAGGAGTGTGTACAATATACTGGTAACTTTGTAATAACCGGTGGGAAACTTTGTTGCCCCAACTGCTTCCTTATTGCTGCTACGACCGGCCAGTAATTACATTTTGAACCCAAGATACGCCCTCAGAAAAGCAATTGGGGCGACAAAGTTTCACAGACTCTATATTTATGTAGCATGCGGAGCGTAGCGATTCTACGCAATATTTATCGAGTCTGGATGGAGACTAATCATACAGAGATGATGGTGAAAGACGCCCAACCCATCAGGCCCCCTCCCTGACTTTCAACCCATCCTTCCCCGCCTTGGGGAAGAAAAAAAACTACTCCATCAACAGTGGCTGCTGAGATCCTGAAGGTATGCATAAAATCACAGTTACCTCGCCCTGGATGAATGAGTCACAAATCACACAATAGCTTAAGCGGTTTCTAAGACTGCTAATAGGTTTTAATTGACAAAGTGCCGGGGGCGGTCATGAAGAGGCTCCTCCCCCCTCATCATTGAGCAAGTCCGTTCCTTTCTGTTGCTTTAACCTTGTGAAGTACTTCGAGGCGCCCGCATTGTATAAAATGTGCTGTATAAAGAAATAATTTGGAGTTAACCTTGCTCCGCATCGATTGTGCGCGACCGTGGTGTAACAACGAAATATAAATGGGGGTGTTTAAATCAGCTATTCTCGTTCGCTCGCAGTCACTTGGGTCTGCGGTGCAAATAACCACTCCGGCTTCGTACGAAAAATGTAATCCTGGAACACGCTCTCGTATATCACTCCCAGAGACTCCGTTGCCTTGGTGACCTGACTGGGAGTGCGGTTTGCCTGCCTCGACAGGAAACCTGCGACGGCGGGTCGCCAGATGCTCACATTTATCGGTCGCCGGAGTGACGCTAAGATGGGAAAAGCTGCCCCGTGCATTTGCATTTGTACGCACATCTATGTGAAAAATTTTGCTGTACTGTCGATACCTCTCTGCCACCTCCAGTTTGTGGATACAATTATTTGGGAGGTATTTTGTATTAAGATGCATTTTTTGTGTATTTTTTCCCCCAGACCTGGCTGCTCTGCCCTCCACGTCACCACGTCCTGCCGTTGAGCGGCAACCATCCCGTCCGCAGAACCGGACCGCCCTTGACCCCATCGCTGCCGCGCTCAGAGACCAAGAACGGTTGAGAACCAACAGCGTGTGGTAAAACGATGAAGACCGGGGCCATTTCAACAGAACACAGGATTACCTACAGAGGAGAAGTCGGTCTCTGTCAAACGGCACTTTGCTAAAATAACATAAACACGGTTATTATAGCCGTAATTAGATCTCTCAGAATGTAATGACTCACAGAAACATCTCCAGAACTTTGATTTTGGTGGTGCTATTAAGTAGGCATGCAATATTGCAGGAGAGTTGCGATAAGGTTTCCCAGTATTGTGCATCCAATAATTCCCATCATCAGAATTAATGAGAGACACTGAACCGCTCTCCACTTGCTACACGCTAGAACCCATGAATAAAACAGAGGGGTTCTTTAAGGATTTCTACCAATGCATCAGAGGCAAATGAATGCAGAGGCGACGAGCCCAGGCCTAGAGCTGCAGAGAATGACAAAGCAGACGGGGTTGTGTGTTTATCTGCTGGATGAATAATGCTGTTCTGCTAAATCATTCTGCGCCACAGAAAAAGCCACAACATGGTGATTTGTGTGATATTACTGGCCATCCAGAATTTCCCCCGCTCTTCTCCACCCACCACACACCAACACACACCCACACGCAGGCACATAGAATGCACAAAGAACACACACACACACACACAGACATAGGGACACACACAGATACACATATGAACACAGACAGACAGACAGACAGACAAACACACACACACACACACACACACAGATAGATACGCACATGAACAATTACAGACAGACAGACACACACAGGCACAAAAACACACACACACACACACACACACGGACATATGGACACACACACGAACACTCACGGACAGACACATACACGCACACACGCACACACGCACACACGCACACGCACACGCACACACACACGCACACGAACACTCACGGACAGACACATACACGCACACACACACACACACACACACACACACGGTCTTTCTCTCTCTGGGTGACAGCATTAATGTTGTGGCCAGTATTAGAGCGGTGTCTGAATGGAATGTGGCTTGTTTTTGTTCTTCCCGCAGGCCTGTGTTAAGCATGAAGCTCAGTTCCATATAAGGGCGTGGAACAGGTTCCAGCCTCACAAGAGAGCCACTTATAGTAAGGGAGCACACTCATTTTTATTAATTTCATTTTCTTTTGACCAAAAGTAGCTCTCTGGCAGATGGCCAAATTGCTCCTGAAACCTTTCCTTAAATAGAACAGACTGGGACGAGGAGGGAAACGATATCTGTAGTGAGGATCCATTAGGCCTCATTTCCACAGACTACAGATAAAAGCATCAACAAAAAAGAGAATAATTTGAGTACTGTTATACATTTTACAGAATTTTAAGAAGTCCAATGAAACAACAAAGAGTACATGTACAGTCACCTCCATAAACATTAGAGCCAGTCCAAATTCCTCACAGTGCAATTTGGTAAGTTATAATGTTCAATAGGACTCAAGAATTCAAATCTCTGTAAACTCAAAAATGTGGAAAATTCCGATATGTAACGTGTAAAGCATTTGAGAACACATTTTGATTAAATAACTGCATGCCAACAAACAGCCCATACACACAGTTTTAAAGCCTCGTATCCATTCTCTACCCACAGTGCTTCAGTCTCTGACCATGTTCATTAAACAGTATGAAATTGTGTCATACTAATTGCAATTGCTACTCTGAATCACATTGCAATGCAAATCACCCTTTGGGACTGTGGAGATTGACTGTACCCCGATCTTTCCCATGATGCTGTGCAGGTTGCAGGTGTTTGGGTGGGGTGGTGGGTGTACTTACCCACTCTGAAGTTGGGGGCTGTGAGGGTGTCGGTGGCGTGTCCGTTCTCGCTGATGATGGTGGTGGTGTTCCCCTTCTCACAGCTGTTCTGGCACTTCCTGCCATTACAGGTGACCTTGCAGATTGTGGGGGTGAAGACGACCTTAATGCGCCCCGTTTGGTTCCCCACTGCCAGCCAGGACGCCCAGGAGAGGAACAAGAGACAAGTAAATTTTGTATCCATCGGTTACGCCCCTCACGCCAACCCAAACTTTTCCTAAAAAGTTCAAGTTCAAAAAAAACTTCAGAAGAACCGCTGCTCTTTCTCTCCCTGTCTTTATCTTTCTTTTTCGTTCTCTGTCTCTCTCTCTCTTTTTCTCTCTCTCTCTGCTCTTAAATCCAGCGGCGGCTCAGACACACAAGCTGGAAAAAGAAGAAGAAGAAAAAGAAAAGATTCCGCAAACAGAACTCTGGGATGCGGTCCAATTCCTCATCGAAAAGTCAAGTTCCCTGAGAGCGAGTATTAGCCGATCACAATGCCACACTATTCTGGGACGGATAAAGAGTGGGCATGGCAACCTGGCCTGGGGCCTCGTTCTCCCTCCCTCTACTTCCCAGCCAACCGCGCGAGGTGCAGTCCAATCCCTGCTACCTCCGAGCCCACTTAAAAAACCCCTGTCATACTGGCGCGTCCCTCAGATCGCAAGATTGTCTCCAAGCGGTGCTTTGCCCGGGGATGAAGGCGCTGCTGCCCGCATCGCCTAAAAACCCGTCCACCACGCCCCCGCCCCCGCTCCCGCTCCCCCCACCCCTGCCTCACCCACCCAGCCTCTCCCCTCTCCTCCCCTCCGGTCCCAGACCCAGCCCTCAGATGTGCTTGGATGGGGCGCTGTCTCCAAACATCTGTCTTGGGTCTCCTGCATCACACACCGCAGGAACACGTTCCAACCTTTCCCCCCTTTTTTTTTTTTTGGTTTTTGTTGAGCCAAGTGACGCAAGTTGCTGCAGACAGCTTCTTTCCTCTCCTCCTCTTTCTCTCGCTCTATCCGTGTGCATAACTCTCTCTCTCCCACTCCTTTGGTCTCTTTTTCTTTCCATCTCTCGCTCACTCTCTCTTTCTCGCTCTCTACGGTTACCCTTCACAGCTCCTTGGCAGCGCCACCCCCAGAATGCCCGGATTCCCGAGCTCTACGTTTCGTCTGCGGTTGTCAGCTGTTCACACCAGACAGCGGAGAAGCAGGGACGGCAGCCAAAGAGTGATTAAAAGAAAGACGCAGGCAGGACCGGTGTGTCGGAGCTTTTTTCACTCGTCTCAAACTCTTGAAAGGGGAGAGAAATATTCAATAATCCTGCTAGATATTTGACAACGGTTGTGTATTCCATCGTCAGCAAATGTCAAATAGCTTCTCTGCTTGGAGTCGACTTTTTTGTCGAATATAATAGGTTTTGTGTCAATAAATCGACTTTAAAGGAATTCAAGATCATTTAGAGAAATATCAAAATAAGATTTGGAATCATATCAGTGGATATAGTTATTTGGAATTGGAGAAAATATTGTAGTTAGTGACTGCTATTATCAAAGCCTCTTGGAATATTTCTTGGTTTTAACAGGGCAATGAAACCTCTGAACTGTGTTGCAGGCATTTAAAATCCACCTGACGGAAAAAATGTAATTGAATAAAAAAAATGAGATGATTTTCAACAATAAATGAACAGCATCAAAGCCCATAAAATGTGACAGTTAAGTTTTGTTTTGTTTTTTTTCCCAACTGCCTGTGCCCTGCAGACCTTATAATGGTTTCAGGCTTGAAATGTGCCGCATCTTTTTACCCATGATGCATCGGACAGCTCCTGCCTCCACGCCACGTGGGCCCGGGATTCCCCTCCTCTCCAAAGCGCTTTCTTCCGTCACCTCGTCTTACTGCGACACGGACAAAATAAGTTTTCACTCCCGAAAACCAATCTGATCGTCCGCTGCCCTCGACCCTTCCGCGCCATCGCCGTTACCGATAGGCCTGCGGCTGAGGGTGCGACGTGGGACTTGCGAAGAGTAGCCCCTCCCACGGAACCCGTTCCATTTCCTTATCCCCACAACCGTGAGGTTTAACGAGGGATGCGGGATGACAGCGTTCGCTCCCCTGGCGTGTACGACATAAACCTGAGCTGGTCTGACATGGGCCCGAACAGGGAGTCACTCATCACACTGGTGAGAAAACATGCCCCCCTCCCTTTCCCCTCTATAGATGGGTTTGGGAAGGGACCTCTGTGAGATGTCTACAGCGAAGGAGACATTAATCAACACAATGAAAGCCAGAGAGAGAGGGGGGGGTGGGGGGTGACGAGAGCCATGCTTCTGGTTCCACTCCCGTCCACCGGGGGGAGGGGGTAACGGATGGGAGTCCGGAGAGCAGATCCACAGAGGAGGCCTGTCATGGAGCTGACAGGAGCCTCGCAGGCTGACATTCGCCATAAGGCCGGAAAATCGCACATCGCGCTTGCCTCCGCGGGGAGGAATGGATTTTCCTGCCGTCGACGCCAGGTCCCCCGCCGCCGTGCCGCGCCTCCCACCAGGAGGAACGGACCTGACAGAGAGACGGGCCGAGCCGAGCCGCAGCGCAAACATTTCCCAGCGCTCCGGTCCACCGGCGTACAGGCCCAGCACCACCTACCAGCAAGACATTACATCACAGAGTCTATTTGCTCAACACGTCTCGCCGGCCTGGCGGACTAGCTTCGCATCGCCGTGCCGATTAACACTGGCACATTTGACCGTTTAATGAGAAGAAACTGGGGCAATGAGTCTCGCTCAAGGGTACGACTGTGGTGAGACTTGCAGCACCACTCTTGAGCCGTATGGTTTTTGGTGTTACTGGGTACTTAGTTGAATAATTAAAGCAGCCGAGTTAACTCGCCTCGCCTGGTTTCTCGGGTCGAAAGTGGTCGTCCTAATTAATGCGAAAACAAAAACAAGCAAACCCTCCCCGGGACCAGAGCCAGCCACTCCTGCTCTCTGCTTTCCACCTGTCTGAATAAAGCAAACCCTGCGGCTCTCCCTGGACCAGAGGAGAGCGCCACTCCTGCTCTCCGCTCACCTGTCTGAATAAAGCAAAAACAAATATAAAAAGAGGGCAGACTGTCCTACCACTGCACCACAGGGAGGGAGTTCCTGAGTGGCTCAGCCGGTAAGGCATGAGAGTGCAGGCCTGGCGGATCGGTGGACTGGCGGTTTGGCGGATTGGCCACGTATTTCTCTATTTGTCGGTTAGAGACTCAGCTGTGTCGGTAGCTGGCTATGGCCGGGAGACCACAGCGGTGTGACGCAACTGGCTTTGCGTTGCCAGAGACAGGCTGGGTTTAATTTGCCTGGGGTTTGTCAGGTTTCCACTGAATTAGCTACTCCCGGCTAGCAGCTCCAAGCGAGGCTACCAGCTGCTGTCTGAGAGAGAGATAGGAGCCGCCTCAGATCAGCCCTGCCCCTGCGTGGCCAGAAGGGGGTAAAATAGCCACTGGTCTGCAGGTGGGGCATTAGCGAAGCGCAGGCATGGGTGTGGGTGGCCCCCCTCAAGAGGCTACCCTGCCCCGCAGTGATTACAAAAATTGGGGAGGAAAAGAGGGGGATAGTTCCACCTCCTCAAATTCAAACCCGCATTCGAATTCCGTCCCCCCCCCCCCCGCTGGAATGTATGGGCTTAAACCGGGACCGCAGCAGGAAAAAAATGGGTCGAGACCGTGGCCCCCAAGGCATTGTGGGAAGAGTAAGGCAGGAGCAGAACGGCCTGTGAACGCTGTTGTGTCTACAGACACAACCCATGAATAGCCCCGTCACGGTGAACCCCACTCAGCAGTGTAAACACTCCGAGGCAGTGGGAATGTCATGGGACACATTCTGCCTTTTATTGACGTTAACGTATATATGGCATCAAATATTTATTATGTCTCATAACAAGACATATTTTCAACAAGCAAATCTGCCATCTGTTATGTCATTCACACATACCACGCTTCATTTGAACTCACGGCGCTACTACGTACGTATATATAAATACACATACGGTACATAGGCAGAGATAGAGAGGCACATTATCAAAATATTATGTCTATTTAAAGGCATTTACCACTGGCTATGCATTCATACTGGAAATCGTGTTGAGCAAAGGAAGAGATCTCTGATTTTTTGTCTGAACGAGCCCTTTAGCTCTGTGGTTGTTCTGTATTCATAGGCTGCTGTGTACCGCTTTGCTCATTCACACACCTCAGTAGCGCCATTTAGCAATTGAGGGGTTCTCCCTTCAGTGACAGTTTATCGCCTTGCTCTGTCATTTCATTTTCTCGCACTCAACCCCCGCCCCCCTGCCTTTATCTAAAATTGCCCTGTGAAAAAGAGGCCAATAATTCATTTTCGACAGCGTTGTGCAGCAGGCAATGTTTAAGTCTTTATGGCATTACCACTGGGGCTGTAATTTGAAAATCCAACTGCTGCTCAGCCTCAAACACTTCGGTGTCAGCTCCCCCCCGCCCATCCCACATTACAGCAGATGTGTGCAGGGCCCCAGCGGCTTCTCTTTACGAACACTAAAATTGTGATGGTGGCGTCATCAAATTAAGATTTCAACTTGCCTTTTTCTACTGTGATGAGGTAAGTCGTGAACTGTCATTTTTTTTTAAAACAGAAAATTCCTTGGGACGATGTTTACAAAGCGGTCGGTACAAGGGGGTACAAGTGTGTGAGGTTTTAACCGAGAGGGATTAGAGGCCTCGGACACTCGTAAGGTAAACGGCAGATGTTCACTCAGAGCCCTCACCAACGCCCTTCTGTTGCTTTTCGTATTTGATCTCCCTCCTGTCGAACTCTGTCCTTCCAACTTCTAAACATAGATTCGTCTAAACAATTACCCGCATTCGGTGGATCAAACGCAGAGGCAAACAAGGCGGTGCTTAACGCTAAAATGCGGCCGCGTCGGCTAAATATCAGTGCAGGCGCTGAGAGGAATTAAGCTGGCGGGCAGGCCTGGAGATTTTGTCTGTGTTGACATCGGTGATGGGAGCCGGCCCATGGAAGATGTTGCGTAGCTCCCGTAACATGAGGAAGATGCGTCCATGTCCCCTGGTAACGACAAGCTGATCTCAGCAAAGCTATCAGAAATTAAAGCTGGAGGCCAAACTGTGAGCTGGAAAAACAAGCTCTCTCAGAAACTCGCTAAAGCTTGACGCGGACACGGGCCGCCGTCGAGCCGATCTCTCCGCCGGACCGTCACTCTGTCATCATGGAACTTTCCGGGCTCGATGCCGCTCGGACGCTCGACCCAGAACAGAGTGCCAAAGAGCGGTTGCCGATTCTTAGCGCAGAGCCGATGACACGTTTATGAAAAATACAATTTATTTTGAAGAATAACTTTTTTTTTTTTTTTGCTGTCGGCATATTGTTACAACCGCAACCTGAAGAATTGGCTGTTTTACCAAGCTGCCCCCCCACCCGCCTCATCCCCCCGCCCCGCGTCCCCCAACAACCCTTAAAAAACCATTGGTTAAAAAGATACACGCACCCAATAAGGGTCGTAAACACTTATTAATTGATCTGATGCAGAGATTTAAGGATTTGAAACGGCAAGGCCGAACTGCAGCCGAAATAGCTGGAAACGGGTGCATTCAAAACACAAAGCATCATAGAAATCATTTTCACAAAAGGCGTGATGGTTCCAGAACGCTGTAGGTGAGTGTGTGAAGGCCAATACTTGAGATTCTCAAGTGTTTTTTTGTCACTTCAACAGATCCAGTCTCCCCTGCCTGCCAATCAGACACTCGACAAGTCAGTCAACTGAAAGCTCCCCATCTCCCCCCGGCAATGGTGGGAAGCTGTAGAGAAAAGCGGAGAGAGAGAGGGGATAAGGGGCGGCGCTCACCTTGGAGGGGGATGGGCCTGTTGAGGGGCTGGCCCGAGGTGTGCACCTGGGTGTGGGTGTGGTAGTATTTGGGCTTGATGACAAACTGCTGGCTGGAACCTTGGCGCACAGTCATGGACAGAGGTGAGCGGACACTGCAAAAAGACAAAGAGGCATTTCACAAATACAAATATTCACGCATAGCACACACGTGCAGCGAAGATGACAAACGATAAAACGCGCGAAACAAATGCACTCGCGTATGTCTTTATGTTGCTCCGGCTAAAGGCATCGCGATGTAATGTAATCTTCTGCTAAATATAAGAGAATTATTGAGAGACCCCAGGCACACATGATGTATATTGTTGAAAATGTTGTCTTGCGAAAGAGCATATAGATCTGTAGGTATTAGGAAATGCATTCTGGCATCTGCTCAACGATGATTCATTACACCTTACAGTAAGCGCGCGTCCAGTCGGCTATCCAACCGAAATGCACAACAGTAGACTCCATCCAGAAGTAATGAAGCCATTCAGCGGAGAGGAGGCGACTAGTGCACTCTGCTGTTATTAACTTCCATGCAGGCAATAGACTGCTCAGCCACCAACTACAGACACCGTTGATAAAACTCCCGGACAAGCACCAAAGCGTTTAAGCATTTTCTTTTTTCTTAAAATATCTTTAGGGCTTTTCAGCTGTTTATTGGACAGCGCAGTGCAGAGAGACAGGGAGAATGGGAGTGAGAAAGAAAGAGAGACACGCGACAAAGGTCGCGCGGCCGGACTGGAACCGCAGAGAGTCGCGGCCCACAATGAGCATGCGGACAGCGGTCTACAGGCTACGCCGACGAGACAGCCCAGCATTTAATGCGTTTTCAACTTCAAATACACCCTCCTGTGGCTCACAAGCACCCAGTCAGACGAGCGCATGAGGATTCCACGCTTGACAGCTGGATAACCACTGAGCCGAGTGCTTAATCACACTTTAGCAGTGACTGACCGATAATAAACCAGCTCAACGGCGCCCGATATATTGTCGTCAATGCGCTGTGGGGATTTCGCTTCCCGAACCGCGGACAGACGCCACGTGCGGTTCTGCCGCCATTAATCATGTGCCTTAATGGGGCCTCAAAACAGCCGGCGCTGCCAAATACACCTGTAGCCCATGTGAAGCTGGAGGGTTGCCAAGCACCGCCTCGTTACCCTCAACTGAATCCTTTCAGAAGTGACCCAGGCCGGCCCCGTTTCCCTGGAGAGCAGCGTGAGCTCTTCCCCTATCAGTTTGTTTTATTTGGAACATCAGGGGGAGAGATAGCTGGTAAGCTACACCAGTAGAGTCAGAGAGAAAGCACACAGTTTAGCTTTGTCAAGTTATTCTAACAGCCACCTCGTGGGGGGGGGGTGACCTCAGGGAATCCTTTTAGAATCAACTGGACCGCGTCCAGAGGGTGTGCCCATTGAGAGCTGGGAAAGCTCAGCGTCTTGGGGGGTCACCAGATTTAAGGAAACTGGGGGTGAAAACTGCCCAGCGCTCTGGGCGGAGTGCCCTGGGCTGAGACTGCCATAACAGTTGTCACTCTGCTCATCGCTCCACTCCACACAGCACCAGGCTGCACAGATGAGTCCTGCTTTGTTCATTTGGGAGGAAGAAAAACCTGGTAATTCGGTGCATGAGCTCTGAGTAATATTAGCAGTGACAGCTGTGACATTTAAATGTGCACCCGTGTCAAATCATCAAGTCTGCTTGCCCTGCACCAAAAAATGCACACGTACTTACGTATGTATATGCGCACACACACACACACACACACACACACACACACACACACAGGTGACACACGCCCACAAACATAGACACACAAACAGAAATGGCTGAGATCACAATCTCTTGTGACTCCGCCCCTGGTTCCCCAGAGATAATGACATCACAGAGGGCTTGACACTGCTGCATGTCTGACCTTTCCTGCCACCTGGCATGCACTTCACATTTGCATACATCTCCATAGGCCCCCTGCTCAGACTGGCTGGGCTAATTAGACCTGGCTCCATAACGATAACTGGGCTGTAATTTATCCTCTCTCATCACAACAGCCAGCAGGCTTTTTCACAGCAAAAACAGGCCGCTGACAAAATCAAGCATCAATCATTTCCGTGTCAACTCCTCCTTCTCTTTGTCCTGTCCTCCATCCCTCCCCCCTCCCTCGCTCTCTCTCTCTCTCTTTCTTTCTCTCCCTCCTCATTTCATGTTGAAAAAAGTTGCATGTTTTGTCTTCTGTTCTCAAAACCTTGAAGAAAAAAAACAACCAAAAAAAAAAAAAAACAACCAAAAAAAAAAACCCATAACAAGGAGCTAAACTTGTCAAAACTTCTCGAGATCCTCTTTCATCTCCAACGACGGCGTTCTCCTGCTCGTTGTCTTTACAGGTACCGTTCGGTAGATCTGCCGGTGAGAAATCCACTCTGAAGTGTCCTCGAAAGTCACAGACGAGTCACAACAAAAGCGTGTTTTTACAACACGAGAAGACGCGAGTGCGCTTGGCGGCGGCGAGACGGCGTTATCATGCGAACACTCGGGCGTGATGACTGAGAACAGGCCGTGCAGTGAGTGTACTGTCAGGGCTGTTATCTGCTGTTTACACCTTTCTGTGTAATTTTATCCATTTCTCCTCCAAAAGTCTCTCAAGGCCACAGGGCAAAAAAAACACATCTCCTTTGTTTCCCCTCCTTGGCAGTGAGACGTATAGTAATAACATTTCTAACCATTTGTTTTAATTGGAACAGTTGGGGAGGAGAGACTTAGTAGACTACACTGTAATACAGTGAGAGTGAAACTACACAGACACAATTTGAGTTTTGTCGAATTATTCAATACCAACAACACTCGGAAGCACACTCAGAAATAGAATACAAGTTATTATATTCTGTTGAATAGAATACAATTCATATAACGCCAACAGGCTCTGAATTTGATCGTTACTTTTGTCTGTAATCCCTCCTTAGTCTGTCGATTTTCCGACTCACCTTTGATGAGACATATTGTGTTATTAGCGCTGCAAACAGCGCTAATTACACCCGAGCCTTTTGCTTTCCAAGTCATTCTAACAGCTAACCTGATGAAGGGGGGCCTAATTCGCGGAACCCACACCGAGCACGCTCCCGCCAAGGGAGATGGATTTCAGGGAGAACCGCAGTCCTCTTGGGGAGAGGAGCGCTCAGTTTTCAGAGAAACAGGACCCCCTGGGGAGGAGGCTTGGGAAGCCTGACGCGCGGATCAAACGGAACATCCCTCCTGGAATTCCAGAAGGGCCCCCGGCTAGTACAGGGTGGGCAGGGGGGGTATTTCGTCCCCGGATCCCTCTATGTTCCCAAATCTGGCGATTTCACCTCCCTGCCTGCCTGACATAATGCGCTTGAACAAAGAGGAAAAGTGCTCTGGCCCCTCCGGTCACACCTTTTCCTCAATGGAGAAGTCTCTTCTCTTCTTTGGCAAGGCTCCCGTTCCAGGGACACTTTGACGCTTCCCCCCAGGCACCGCTGTCTGTGACCGCGAGACTGATATGAAGAGGAGACGGACCCTTGCCGAGCTGGGGGGGGTTGTCCCAACTTCAGTCTCGCTGTTGGCTCACTCAAAGGCTGAAAGTAATCTTTGGCACAGGTTCAGTTGATTCACTGGGCTGTAAACTAATCAATTTGTCTGGAGGGGAAGCTCTTTAATGGATCCCCGAGGAGCTTGGGTTTGACAAGGCCCGGCCCGACTCCACGGGAGGGGACAGGGCTTTCCCGGAACCCCGAACGTCGCGAGCGAGCGAAAACACCCTCTCGATTGTTTCACCGTTAATAACACACCCACACACAATTCTCCTGTCTTCTCAAACTTAAATAGGATAGGAGCATTCTCACCAAACATAGTTAAGAGACTACGGCACAGTAAATGGCAGTTTATTACACCGTGTTCAGTCACGGCCATTCGTGCATTTGGGAAGCAGTGCCAAGGTGAACACTGGTAAAAAAAAAAAAAAAAAATAATAATAATAATAATAATTGAAGGATTAGGTATGCGCTGAAGGTGCATTTGATAATATTGTTATCTTTAAACATTTGTCTCATATATATCACCTTGTATATATGTGTATATATATATATATACTCTTGATATCTTATTTTCTGGTACTCTTACAAGCGATACTATAACTACTATAATCCATATCTACTGCATATCTGGCAGCAGAGTGATGGTTTAAGGCTCGTTTCATACGTCAGACCCTTGATGACTTGGAGCCATTTAGCCAACCATGTGTTCCATACTGTTCCAGTGTAATTTACAGCTAAATCTAGTCCCACCCAACAATTCCCATAGAGAGCCATTCAAATGCAGAGAGGTTATAGTATAGTATTGTTTGTAGGAGTACCAGACAATTAAATATCAAGTCTTTTGATATTGTTGGGTCACATATATCAGGAAGTCATGGCATGCACAGGATATGCAACCAAATATTAAAAATTATTCTACATTATGTTAAACTGTCCAATATTTTTTGATGCCCGAAAATGGGGAGGACTATGAAGAAAAGGTTCTATAATTTCTAAAAAGTTAATCCAATATGGATGAAAATACACTGAAATTAAAGCTGACAGTCTGTACTTCAACATCATTATCATTGTATCCTTTTAAAAGTCCTAGAGTACAGAACCAAAATAACAAAAAATGTGTCACTGTCCAATGAATTATGGTGCTCACTGTATATATACTGTATATATAAAATATACCTTTATATATACATATCCTGTTAAGCCATGATAAAAGCAACATGATCGGCAATAATTCTTAAAAAATAAAAAAGTCTAAAAAGGCTGTTAAACTTGTGACTAGGTCTGTAATCGAATGTCATGCACTGCTTAAAAAATGTTTATCAGTTCACAGATAATGAATATGTGAAAAATGAAAAGTATTTATGTAAAAAAAACATGGAGGACACAGTACCACCCAGTTGTTTTTCCAACTGGAGTGAAAAAGTTCTCATGTATGATTCCACATGTGCAAGAAAAGTATGCATCAATTTTCAGGACCAAAAGGGAACGAGTTCTACAAACACAACATAAAAACAGCAAGTGCTGAAAGCCTGCTGTAAATTACACTCTCAGCAACTATTCACCGGACAAATGATTTTTATCATCGAAGGGCCCAAACCTTTTTTCTTCCAGTTTTGTGGTTTCCTGATTTTAGGAGCTGAAGAAAGAGGAACGATGTGTGAATGGGCGTAGAAGCCAATCGGCTACATCGCGGAGGAAATTGTGCACATACAGCGCTGTCGGGGAATCGCTCTCTCGGCCTCGCGCACCTTTCAGCTCCACCGAATCGATACCCGAGTTCCGCGGTCGTGAAGGCCACTGTAACGCTTGGGACGATGTTTACTCGTAGATGACTGACAGGAGTTCGGAGACAAGTGGGCAATGTGCCCTAAAAGGCTATCAGGTACAGATGTTTTTCCACTGTTCTGGCTGGAAAGCCGAACAGGGTTGAGTGTCAGGATATTATAACAGGAGAACCTGAAACCGGAGCCGTTTCTGTACCTGTCTGACTGTCTGCCTGTTTTCAAAGAAAAAACAATTGAGACGCAATCTGCAACAACACCAGACACTTGAAAAATACTTTTAAGACATGTTAAAACAGAAACGGATGTAGCGCAAAATGATCTCATGACATGGGACTCGAGAACTCTACAGTTCTGACATTTCAAAACTATACCCTCTACAGATGGATCCATGCAATTCGAAGCAAACAAAATGGACACATTAAAATAGCGCAAATCACAATGAGGACATCGATCAGGAAATCAGCCCCACGATATTCACCAGATTCCTCTGCAAATGTAGCATAATCTGACAAGAAAAACATTTACGCAAATTTTAATTAAGTTGGTCTAAAGCAACGGAGATAAAATTACATATCTGTGCCATTTCTCTCTCTCTCACACACACACACACACACACACACACACACACACAGAGACACAAACAGACACACACACAAACACATTTTGGAAGCAACATGCGTCAACATGTCACTCTGCCCGCCAAATGTCCCCACGGCCAAAGAGACCTTTGACCTCTCATCTCCTAGCGACAAGACACCATCACAACACATCCCTTCAGCAATATATAGTCCCTTTGAAATGACACATCCAGAGACCTTAACTGGCAGATTGACGGAGATGGTTCCATCACCGCCTCCCAAAGGGTTTAACGGCTATCTTCAATTCACTCCGGGGAGGAGGAACCAAAGGCAACATAAACCACAGAGAGAGCCGTTTGCACTCCGCAGGTTAACAAAGTGCCACGGCTCAGCTACTACGCTTCAAGTGTTGCCGCGTTTCCCAGCACCTTCAGGCAACCACCATTACCACGGTGGCATCAAAAGCCACCTCCTGCCACACAGAGCTGCGATGCCTGCAAACCGATTCAAATAACCAACAATAAATTATAATATTTCTGTGGCAGGTTTTTATTGTTTCTTTATTTGGAATTGGCCACGACAGAAATGCTGCAAGAGTGCGTGCTCGTGGGCCACTGACAGGTTGTTAGGCAGTCGATGCCAGTCGTCAAGCTTCTGTTTTATTGATTTCTGAAAACCACCTCTCAACTCTGGGCCTCATGCCAGGTATTCACATCAGGTAAAAACATGGACACAATGAAATCAGCATACCACGGGGTATAAATTTAACGGCTCATTAAATAGCACAGTAAAATATCGCTGCATCCTCTGGCTGTTAATCTGGCTCGTCACTGATAAAAAAATTTTTTTTAAAAAGATGTCAAATTGGACCCATTTGTAATAGGGCTGGTCACATGATATAATTTAACATGTGACGGAGGCCAGAGTAAACAGTGCTAGTAGCCAGACAGCTGTGCTATAAGCGGCTGACCTTAAACCTTTACGTAGCACTGGTTATAGTTATGACAACGCTCATCTAGCCTTTAGCTTTAGCATTAGCATTACAGATAGGAAATGTGTGGCAGTAAAGGTCTTTTTAAAAATATATTTTTTTTTCCAGTTTATTAGACAGCAGTGTAGAGAGACAAGAAGAATGGGAGCCAGAAAGAGGTACTAGATACGTACGACAAAGTTTGCGTGGCCAGATTGGAACCGCCGGCTGACGATGAGCATTGCCAAATCTTCTATCTGGGCTACTGGTCATAGTGCAGTAGCAAAACACGCAGTAAGACTTTTACTTTATCAAAGACGAGAAACTTATCTTAGCACCACTATTGGAAGAAATACAAGCACCAGATAGAGGGGAAGTACCCAGAGATGGAATCATTGATTCGCTGGGGTTTATGAAACCGTTATAATTACATAATACACGTAATAATTATCAATCATGAGCATGCAGTTGCAACTCTCTAAATATAGATTGATATGGCAGATGAAAGCACTAAACAAACGGGAGCAATGCGCTGAACGCAAGAGCGCTTCGGGATACCAGGAATACTTTCAGCAGAGCATGGGAAATCTTGTGACATTTAAAGCAATATATGGTCAGCTTTGACACAGAGAGAGAGAGAGAGAGAGAGAGAGAGAGAGAGAGAGAGAGAGAGAGAGAGAGAGAGAGAGAGAGAGAGAGAGAGAGAGAGAGAGAGAGAGAGAGAGAGAGAGAGAGAGAGAGAGAGCCTTTTCTTGCTTTGTGATTTTCTGTCTTATCGCAGCACATGCAAACCAGATATTGGAAAGCATTCCTTTTAAGTGCAAAACAAATGCAATAGTAGGCTGGCAAAATATATATATATTTTCTAAATGTTCACTGTATCTCTAAAATGCCTTAGCTCCACGGAGCGGCAATCTACAGCGGGGACCTGGCAAGTGGGCGATCAGATAATGGGCAGGAAAGTTTAGAGGAAATGAAAGAGGCCGTCTCTTCATCATTACAAGGCCTGACTGATAAATTTCAAAGGTCTGTAAGAAGGGCCCTTTCCAAGAATAATTACTCTTAAAGGAACACCGACAGAGATTAACTATTTTCCAACAATTACGCTCTGTGTAACCCGAGACAGTCGCTTCATCTTATGGGTTTTTCCTTTTTTTTTTTTTTTTACAGCAGAAAAAAAAGTCTAAGAAGGGAAGAGAGTTTTCTGGTTCTCTTTTACTGCCATCCACATTACGCTGACCTTTCCACCTTTACTGGGTACCATGGCGCCATCGATCGATAGCGGGCTTCGAAAGAGACTGACGTGTCACTGGGAACATTAACCATGAAGGACATATACCAAATACCTTGACCAGCACAACAAAAAAAAACTGGGAAAATGGTTTATTCTTAGACTGAATGTTTATATTGATGCGAAGCAGCATCACGGCTACATAGAGGGAAATCCAAAGGGTCTCAGTGTGGGGGCCGGCTCACCGGAAGAGCACGTCTATTCACATTTACTGCACCCAAGCAGATGGACAGCTAGCCCTTTCATATCTAAAGAGCGCAAAAGAGGTTCTCACAGCAGTCTCCAGACCCTTACCCCAAAACCAACCCCTATCGAATTGGCACAGAGGACCAAATTGAGGTGAAGGGGTTTGAAACGCGAGGCGCAGTCGACCCACCCTCCCATTTCCACACTAAGGGTCCCCACGACGCCGTATAAATAAACAGAATGTGATAGCCTTGGAAATAGCCGCGGCTTCTTAAATAGCCACACTGTGTTTGTGTGTGTCCGCGACCCGCCACTGTCCGCTCCGAGAATAGAACAGGGTATCTCTTTACTGCCTTTCTAACATGGTGTGGGGTGGGGGGTACAAGGTCAGGGCTAAGTGGCCTCCCACGACTCAGCCCCTACCAGCTCCTCCGCTGCATGGAGTAAAGCGCTTTCATGGCACCCCCCTCTGAGCCAAGAGCACGGAAGACCTCCTTTGAAGCTGGAGTTTGCACACGGAGGCCACTGGCGAGCGGCCAGAGCTGAAACAAAAGCCCCCTGTGGAGCGGGAGACCTGCCGTATGTCGGCGACCCGTTCCCCGTCTCCCGAAGGCTATTCAGCTGGACCGCAGGAGAGGGGACGGACAGAGGCGAATAGGCCGCCCCCTCCCCCCCTCCGCCCGTCGCTGAGTAGGAAGCAGCGGGTGAGATCGGCGGGACGTCTCATTCACCAAGCGAAGAGGGGAGGCCTGCTTTCTCTTTAGGGCGAGAGGCGGACGGACGATTGCGCGCTCTCAACTCCCTCACCTGATCAGTGGCCCCTGTCTCCAGAGCAAGCAGGTGGCCTGGGGCTCGGTGCGCAGGCCTGAACAGGTACCAACAGGTGATCGGGAATAGGAGGAAGGAAGAACAGTTGTGTAAAGATCTAAAGGTCAATCCTTTCCTCTCTGTCAGGTGGTGGATGTCACGCCCAGAGAAAGAGTGAGAAAGAGAGAGAAAGAGAGAGAGAAAGAGAGAGAATGGGGAGGTTGGGTTCATAATGTGAAGAAGCACATTATGTATTTTTTCCTCTCTTTAAATCCTCCTTCACAGCAGGAAAATAAAGGATCGTTACCTAGTAAAAATAAATTTAAAAAAAAGGTAGCTACTGCAGCTAAGCTTAAAGGTTTTCACGTAGAAATTGAAAGGGGACAGAAAGAGAAAGTGAGAGAGACAGAGAGAGAGAGACAGAAGGAGTGAGAGAGAAAGAGAGAGAGAGAGAGAGAGAGAGCGAGAGAGAGAGAGAGAGAGAGAGAGAGAGAGAGAGAGAGCTATAAAGTTATAAACATGAGATCCTATTCCAGTCTCAACAAAATATCTGGCAAGACCACATGTGCTGGCAAAGTGCTGTGTAATTAAAGAGGGAAAGAAAGGGAGAGATTTTTTACATTTCAGGGTATTGTAGGAACGGCTGAGAGACCCCGCTGGGCAGAAGTATCGGTGCGGGATCGAGCTTATTTTCACATAAACAGATCGCTGACGGGTGAACCTGTGCAGTGTCTAGCTTCAGCGCTCCGATCCTCTGGCCGCGCTCACGCAGCCCGGGGGGAAACCACTCACTTAATTCCACCACACCGAACCCGATGAACTAAAACAGAGGCCTCTGTATGGTCTCTGCACTACCGGCTGTATTCATGGGCATTTCTGAATTAAATGGCAGTTAATTCAAGTCTTTGTTAAAAAAAAATTAAGAAAAACAAAATACCCCCCAATGCACACACGCACACACACACTCACACACAGGCACACACAGCTCAGTTATTTGCCTATTAAGCCTGATGAGAAATTAAGAGGCTCTTCTTTATAAACACAGTAAATCTACAGAGAAATCAGTGCCGTGTGCAGACGGGTGTAGATGGTGAGATGGGTGTAGATGGTGAGACGGTCCAGATTGTGGATGAAAAGAGAGATCCAGCCAGCTGGAGGCCAAACCAGTGCTGATGATGAACAGAGAGAGAGGGAGGAGGGAGGAGGGAGGAGAGACGATGGGAGGAGGCGCCTCACCTCTGTTTCAATACCACCGTCCGTTTTGCAGCCCTCTGATAATGCGGGGCATTACCGCTTTCTCCCAAAACAGAAACAACAAGCCCCCGTTCGGCTCGACGTAGAAAGCCCTCCCGCCCGGGATGTAACGAGGCCCACAACCGCGTTCCAGAGGAGTCCTCACATTGGAGGGGATTACGCATGCACAGGTTGTAAAATTAACTGGAAACAGAGGACGCCTTGGGCGAGTCAGAACTCGCAGCTCACACACCAGAGAAACGAGGGCGGGGGACGGGCGGTGGGGTTGGAGATTGGGGGACGGGGGGGTTGGGGGATGAGCTCGTCACCCAAAAGAGGCTCCCCGCATGAGTCACGGCGTTCCCCCACAGGTGCTGGAGGATGAGGTCGCTTTTCCGCTTTCACCAGCCACATGGACAACCAAGACCTCCAGGGCACAGAGCGTACGAGAACATGTTTAAAATAAAAGTCACAACATCACTGGCCCATCCTGAACCTCGGGGGTAAGGAGGAGGTTGGTGAGAGGTGGTTTGGGAGGGAAATGAGGTGAAGACAAAAACTGACTCATGATAGATATGATGCAAGACCCAACTCTGACGTCATATCTGGGAGGGGGGGGGGGGGGGGTGACACAGAGGCCTGTTTTGGGGTCTCTCCAAGAATAGTCATTTCCCACATTTAAACCCCAACACAAGCCCCCTCCCTCCCAACATGGGTCACTTTAGTACAGCCCTTGGGATGTTTTCCTAGCCTGTCATAGGGTCAAACCACTAAAGCCACAGGGGTGCATATGACAAATGACTTAACCCCCATACCCCAGGCACCTCACAGGCGATCAAACACTGAAATGCCATCTGAAATGATCCACCATCCCAGTCACCCAAGGGGGTTGTGTCCTGGATCACGTTTGGCACGGTTCACTGCTACCCACAACACAGCCACCTCCCAAAAAAAGCTTTTTTTTCTGGCTTTGTGTGCTAAAACGGCACCTAGGGGTGGTTCTACTGTACCAACAAGAGAGAAAAAAAAAAAGTTGTGTTAATTTGAATTTACAGCGTTTAAATTGATCTTAAAAAGCGTGCTTAAACCCATTCCTTAAAGGTTGGTGACTTGGCATGTGCACTCTAAACTAAAACACTCCTGAGGATCAGTCTCAAAAGCTTAAACGTTTTTTGTTTTTCTTTTTGAAAACTGAAATAATTTTTTTTTAATTGAATGTGAAATCACATTTGCACGGAAAATACCTCCAAGGGTTGCCTTGCCTAGCGACGTGCTTAATTTTTCAAAGTGCACATCTACAGCAGGTGCGCATTTTTGCTGAAACGGGGTGCGCAGTTGAGAGGTGTGTGTGATGAAATGGGCTGAGGCAAAGGGAAACGCACACGCTGGGCGCCTGTAAGACATGTCGAGCTAAAACTGTGGAGAATAAAGAAATACGAAGAATAAAACCGCAACACACAGACACCTGAGCCACACCCCTCTCCTCCTGGCCACGCATCTCTTTCTTCTCCAGAGCAGGGGGGGGGCGTAATTTCCCCCGAGGACGCGAGAGGGGCTCGCCGTGGCCTCCCGATGTGACCGGTAGCTTTACTTGTGGCTCTGCAGCCCGGATCAGGTTCTCTCTGGCAGCCTCTGTGCACACATGTTCTTTTTCAGCTGTAAATCGCTACACTTGCACCCCCTCCCCACCCCACCACCACCACCCCGTCCTCATATCTCCCCCCCCCCCCCACCGCCCAAGCCCCTCCACTGTTTGTATTGGCCAGGCCGGGCCTGAGCTCATCCTACGGTGTCCGACCCCAGAACAGGCCAAAAAAGCAGACGCTCAGTGATCCATGTCCCTGACACCCACCCCATGGGGCACCTGTCCAGGTAAGAGAGGGACTTCATTTCAATTGGCTCGCTCATTTGGCAGGGGCCAGCGCACAGCCGCTCGGCTGTCCCAGAACCGAGCTATCAAGCTAAATTTCATCTGTTGTCCCTTGGCAGGTAATTCAAAAAAAAATATTGGAGGGAATATTTTTTGATTCTCGTACCAAGATTGCGTGCCAAACAGTGTGACTGAGTCAATAAAATAATTATTAAACGTGGAGGAAATTGCATCTGGATCATTAGATAAAGTTCCACATACTTTACGTTTTAACCTTTTCTTACACTGGGCCCACAATCTTTCCTGGATAATAGGATTCTTCCATATCAACTTACCATTTCCTTACCATAATATCAATAATATCATAATAATATCAATAAAAATGTTGGCGTTGGCCATCCTCAATTTACAACCTTATTTCTTAACCCTTTAAAAACAAGATTAAAAATTTCAAAGATTCTTGATGCAATTACGATACGAGGGGAACCTTTGATCCAAGGGTTGTTAAACATAAAAAGCTGCACAGAACAGATGAGAAATAAAAACAAAATTTATCCACAATAGTCATCCCCCAAGTATTCATGGAATCCATTAAAACGGGGCTTTTGAATTTGCGTATGCGGAATGATTTTGTCGAGTGCACATGAGTGAGGTCATACATTTCACCTCAGGAATAATTTTCACAAACACAGACGGGCATCTATAAATATTACGAGCATTCAGGAGTAGCGCCGTGAGAAGGCCTAATGCGCTATGAGGTTTGAAGTTTAACACGGTGCTGAGGACTGGGCACTTGACCTATAATTCTCTACAACAGGGCTATTCAACCGGCAGTGAGAGGACCCAACAAAGCCACACTCTGCACAGCGTCAGTGTCATGCAGCACCTCCTGCGAGTAACTGAATAAAAATAAATAGTTCGAAATTAACAATCCATCTACTTTGTTTATGCACATGTACCACACGCAGTATAATATAATATATTATGATACAGTGCAGTATGTGAATAATGTTTGGCCGGTATGCACACTCTGGCCCCCGCTCTTTCCTCACTACCACAATCCCATGACAACCACTGCTAATGATACGGAACAAAGCCTCTCCCCTGTGAAAGTAATTACGTAATTATGACTCGCTCATTGAAGAAAACAAAGTCCTACCCAGCCCTCTCTCATGGCCACCGCTTATAGGCGAGCCAGAAAATGTCACGGTGCAGCCATTTTTTTTGCGATGTGTAGAAACAGGCAGTGTCCGCTGGGTCTGCTGGTGTTCGTTTTCACCTTAAGAAATCAGGAAACCAATTGGGACCCAAGAAACGACGTGAGGTGGAAGAGCGGTAATCAACCGCTTTCATTGATCAAATTCAGTGCTGAGCAACAAAAAAAACCAGCAGACACTGTGGCTCTGTGAGACCAGGGTCGCAAGACGCATGGTCTAGCTGAAGGACAAGTATGAACTGGCAAGAAACCGTCATCTGCCGCCTCGGTTACATTGGAGGGAAAATAACTAATACCATTTGACCTCGCTGCCTACACCATGCTGTCAGCCATTACAGTGGCATTAACCTGTCCAAGGGTGAGTTATACATTGAGCTAAAGTGATGGAGAGAAACACTTGAGTGCACTGCTGGAACCGTAGGCCGCCACTTCGACTGAGCGACTCCTATACTTAAAAAAGCAATCTCTCAATGGATGCCACTTGTGTGTGACACGCTGAGAATAGTGGCACAGTCGTTAACTTTATGCCCCCTGTCTTATTTCTCTTCAGCCGCCTGAAGCCGTGACCCCCCCCCCCACCCTCCTTTCCATTAGGGGGGTTAGGGTGAGATTCAAATCAAGCCTGGGAATGGGAGATGGGAGGAAGACAATCGATCAGATGGGATCGCGCGTGAAGTTATCTGAGCTCCTATGGCATTCTGGGAGCTCGGAGACCATACGTTTCCTTTATGAATGGTACGTGCGTCAAGATTCACGCAGAAAGAGAAACAGGCCCCAGTACCCACCTCCATTCCCCCCCATCCCCACTTAAGAAGGCCTTGGCGTTTGCGAGACCCTGCATTCTTCCAATCAACACAGCTACCCAGAAACATGAAGGTCTTAATCCCATCTTCACTCAAACCAGCTGTTGAGTAATATATAATAGCCAATAGCCCCCAATAATTGACGATTGACCTTGGGATTAGACTCTTTTTTTAGGTAGGTATCTAGTAACCTTTTCTTTAACTTTTAAAAGTGTTGATGAGCCACAGACGAACAGTTCCCTCCAGAAAAATAAAAGAATCTGGTCCACTGGAAATTGTGTGCAGCTTTCAAAGGTTTAGATCTGGTAGCAATTATGCTTCCTGAACAACATATAAAACTCCCATCGTTTTACAGCGAATTCCCAAGCAGCACATAAAATATATTAAAAAACTTTTCATTGCATCGTTCATTGATATCGAAAAACGTTATTTTTTTCCAAAAAGCAAATGTAAGCAAATGTAAATCCGTCTGGGTCAGTCGACACCTTGCCTCACGTTTAAAAAAGACAGACCCATTTTCTGGTCTACATTCACGACAATCAGTCTCGACGAGGCAACAGCTTCTCACCGTGCTCCACGCGATAGCGAACGTCTGGCAGCTGAATACAGAGGAAAGCAAAGCAAAACCCAGAGGTAAAGAAAATGAACACCGTTCCACTTACGGCCAGTTGAAAATACTCTCTGGCACCGTTTATCTTGGCACGGACATGAATAAAGAGAAGGGTTAAAATAACCGGCGAAATTAAAACAAGGCCGACGAGGGACTGACAGTGACAGGAAGGAGAAAATAGGCAAAAGCTACAGGATGCTGCAGAGTCCTTGGAAACAGCCGCCATGAACATTGAACCTGGAAGTATTCAATGTCAGCTGACCCCGAGTATCAGCTGGAGGTCCTGCTCTCCTTTCGAGCGAACGTCGGGCGAGAGCCTGCGTGATTGATTACAGCTGCATTCTGGGAAAGGCAGGAGGTCTGCAGGAAGGTAAGCGCACACCGCCTCTCGAGAAGAACGCCAGCCAGGCTCCAAGACACGATTCAGTACTTCCCAAAGTCCACAGGTCTCTCAACGTTCACAGAACCAATTATTACTGTTACAATTGAAAAAGTAAAGGAGGTCAGATAATCTCTTGAAAAATGATAACAACGTGACGAGGTTCTAGCCTGTATCCTCGTTTTTTCAAATGCAATCTTATCGCTCTAACTCTATGGACAAGGCACCCCTTTTGCAAGCAATTTCTAATTTTCACCCCTCTATGGAGTGGCACCCTGTTTCTATGTATCATCACAATTGTGGTGAGGGTTCTGTGTTCTGTGTTTGTGTTGGGAGACCTTCTGCCTGGACAAAGACAGAGTGTGAGGCTGCCGCTTCCGCATGCGTCATAAACGCACATCTGCGTTCAGTTTTGAACAAACACAATACATTGGTGGGCACATGGTAATTGTCAAAAACAATGCTCCATACCTGCATCCAGAGTTGTTGACAGCCCACTGTGGGCATTGTTATAGAATAGGCCTTGGCATGCACGAAACATGACCACTTATTTACCTCTCAAGACCTATCCAAGATAGAAACACCAATATAGGATATGACAGGATAAATTTACCTCAGAAAGCCAATGAGGATAGCTAGACGCATGACATTTTAGCACATACCCTAATTTCGCGGCGAAACCCCAAAGCTAAGAAAACACAAAAGAGCCTTTTTGAGCGCTCATAGCGATTGGCTGTGACTTACTGTTGGGGTATGAGCTGGGGGCGGACGATGTGCGGCTGCTGTTTGACGGCCAGGGTCATCTGCTGCATGCCGGCGGCGGGGGCCGGGGGGTGGAACTGGGGGGGCGCCTGCTGTGGGATGGGCCGCTGGGGAACACCCTTGGCGTGTCCGTTGGGCTGGCCCTTGGCGGCCATGGCGGGGTTGAGGGAGGCCGTTGTCTTGTGCTCGCAGGTTTTACCGTTAGAGCCCGGCTTGCAGACGCAGTGCTGGGGCTTCAGACACATGCCACCGTTCTGGCACTGGGGCAGACAGCTAGCTGCAATACAGAAAGAGAACACAACTCTGAGCTTACTTACACACAGGTTATCAACACACACACACGCACACGCACACGCACACGCACATACACACACAAATATAACACACACACACAACACACAAATACACACATACACACAAATTACACACAACACCACCGGACATGACTGTCACAAGGGTCGGGGCATAGATGATACACCCGCAGTCGCTAAAACCCCCGAGCTGACCCAGGGCCATTTTCAAAAAGCAGCACATTTTATGAGCTCAATGAGGAGAAGAGGAGAGGTGTGAGATATCACTCCAAACACAGAAGACACCGCTAGTCTTCCCTTCCTCACTTCCAGCAGACATCAGCACCATTTTCCCCCCGAGTGACCCCACAACACAAGCTCTTAAGAGCCACCCGGAGAGGAGAACAGCCCGGGAGCAGAGGAGAAAGGCACACACTGCGTTTAAAGCCGAACCTTTGTCCGTAGCCACATTACTTCCCCTGGACATCATTAGCAGTCAATATAAACACTAGCCACCATGGTCCCCCCCCACCACCCCCACCCCCTCCATCCGAATGCAAAGTCTGACAGTAATTTACTCCAACGAGCCCTGCAATCAATTACTGTGCTCCTGAAAGCAATGACATCACATGTGGTAGGACAGGGCATCAGAGACAGAGAGCTACAAGCTGTGGGTCTCTATAGGAGGTTGGCAGGTAGGCTGTAATTACAGCAGCTCTACTTCTGCTTTCATCCTTCTACAAAGCATGCCTGGGGGAGACGCACGCACGCACGCACGCACGCACGCACGCACACAAATGCGCACACACTCATGCTCACACACGCACAAACTCATGCATACATGCACACGCACACACACTCTCATACACACACACACACACACACACACTCTTCACAACAGACAGTGTAATCCAAACAAACACAGGATAGAACCAAAATTAATCACAGAGACATTTTTCCATTAATCATTCATCACAGGCCCATATTGACACAATCACAAAATACAAACATGGCCAAACAAACGTTCACAAATACACATGCACATGTATACACACACACATAAACAGCATCACGCCGGGCTGTACCACTCCAGAATCCTGAACAGGGGAGGCCTTCAGGAAAGCTACGCTCACAAGCTGCTCTGCATTCATCCCCACTGTACAGCCATAATTCTGGGATGGGCGGGGCCACACTGGGATGGGCGGGGCCACACATGATTAATTCACCTGCGCAAAGCCCTGGCGAATATTCCCCAAGCACTCAAAGGCAAGGCCCCGCTGAGATACACCAGTAAACCCAGCCCACCACAGGGAGATGCTACACGGCAACCAGCACTCCCCGAGTTCTGTGTAATACAGGCTGACTGCATATATGATGACATCACTCCTCCGCCCCATTGGCTGGCTCTGTGTTCCTTCCTGTACTTCCTCTGCCGTTACTTTCCACCCGGGACGCGGGTTTTGCTTTCTTTTCCGAGATTTTCTAGACCTCCGCGTGCCCCTGCCATCCGTTTCATGAATAGGTCCCTTACAGTCTGGGGCAGGCATCACACGTCCGGCGACGGGGGTACGGCTGAAATAATGCCGATTTGAGCATTAGCCGGAGTAGGGAGAATAAATCGCCACGCTTGACGGCATTTTCGACGAGGCCACCCCGGGCCTCTCGCCGGACGATTGCCAAAGTGCCATCGTCGGCAGATACAGAAGTCGAAAGCAGGCAAGCGTGCGCATGCACGTGCCCGCGCGTTAATGGACGCGTGCATACAGGGCCGCGCGCTGCTTCCGTGAGCGCGCACGGTTTCGCGTATTCTCCTCCGTGCGCTCACTAACGGAACGTAGCCGGGCGGCCTCGCTAAACGGCGGGGGATGGAGACGGCGCACATACACCGCCACAGCCTACGGACAGTGCAGATGTTTCTATAATTGGGCAGGAGGCTCCAAATGAGGCAGAAATATAGTATTATGGGATGTGCCATTAGGTTTATGGCCTCCAGGCCACAGATTGCCTTATGAGAGCAGGATTATGAGGGAAACTTGCTCACTGGCCCTGACGGCTTGCCGGGTTCCCGGTAATGAGTTGTGCCTGGTGGTAGCCAATCTTATCGCTTACCTTACCCCCCCCCCCCGCTGAGGTACAGGTAAGCAAAAACTTCCTGCTCAGTATCAGATTTGGAAAGAACAGCCCTTGGGATCAATGCTGGCTTACACCTCGTAACCACTTCTTCTTGAAAAAAATAAAATAAAATAAATTTTAAAAACCCTCTGCTACGCATTAGAGGTTTTCTGAGGCGACAGATTCTGGGGGTCATGCCAGGCTGTGTTTGGTCTAGGCCACGGTCGAGCCGAACGATGCAGCACTGCTGGGAAAATGCCCCATTTACTGGCTGCCATTCACTGGAAGACCGGCCCCCCCCTCCCCTATGCCGACGTGTGGCGTTTACACGTGGCGAGCATGTGTTCTGGGTAGAAAGGCCCAGGTGGGCGCGACTCATCGGTGGCGTTTGAGATGTCGTTGTACAGGGACAGCACCTGGCCACGCGTGTGGACTGCAGCACGTCGGTTGGTGAAATCCTTTGCCCGTAGTTTACGGTGCCGTGGCTTTAACGCGTCGCTGAAACACGGTTGACACCATTTGCACAGACTTCACATTTGCTGCATGGCCTCAAAGGTGCGCCTTTGAGAACTCAATGCTGTGCTGTTCATGGCCACGCGTGTGAAGTCATCAAGTCAAAGGGTTTACGGAAAAGACCTTCCTATTTTCCCGCCATTTATTTCCCACCCGTTTTGCGCCACTGCTGTGCCACCTGCAGCTGAGGCGCCTGAATTTACCCTCGAGCCAGAGACTATTTTGAACACGACAGGCCACACAGGACAACAGGAGGGCTCAATGTTGTTCGGGGTGGATCCCCAACCAACAGCAGCCGGTGACAGTCTATGGGTGCCTGCGGTGTCGCTGGGGTGAGCCAGTTCAGCGGAAACCCCACTAATGCGAGCAGAGCAGTTTGCCTGAATCGTGGGGGGACCGTTAAGGAATCGTCAAGCCGACCAAATCAGAGAAAGGTGTCGGTGGTGGGGTGTAGTGGCCATTTGGGAGGGCCTATTGAGGCGCTGCCAATTACGAGGAAAACACCCACTGTAACATGTACTGCTTCAGCAAATATAAGCTGGTGTTGATAAAACAGCCAATCAGCAGCAAGGTCATACACCTGCCATGTCATCATGTGATGTGTTTTTGTCAATCACATGGAAGCAGCAAGGCCTTGGTCTTCTCAACTCCCAATAGATAACCGTGGAAACCAGAAACATTTCACCTGGCCTCTGATGAAAAGAAAGGCAATACACCACGCAGTGGCGATGATCGTTATTGGATTCAATAATTACCAGCCCTACCGTTGGCCCAAACCGCCCGGTTCGACCGCCACACAGGCACGGGCGACACAAAAGAGCCTCTTTCACAGACGGAGAACTGCAGAAGGACCAGCACTTCCTCTGAACGCGGGCGGCCCTGTGCGTTTGAGGCCCAACAGATCAGCTGATCACTCGGGGGAACGTTGCTTTACACTCAAACTAAATAAACACAGACCTACGCTTCTCCCCCACCGCCGCTCTTTTTTACACTGCACTCCAAAAAAAGGCAGCCACGAAGGCATGCTCTTCTGTGTTTGGCAAGATGCCGGGATCACGGAGAAATGTGCGGTATGCACGCGTACAGAAAAGACCTCGAGACTAAACACACGGCTCAGGGCCCGGAGTCACTGAGGAGGGGGGGGGGGGAAGAAAAGAAATTTGGAATATAAAGCAGGAATATGAATCCTGCCATTGGGAACAGGACTGATTTTACTGAAAGACAAAGAAACAGTAGAAATTGAGAGTAAATTGAGTGGAAAAAAATAATGGTTTTTTTATTTTTATTTTAAAGATCACTGTTGCCAAGGACAACGACCCATATTGTACTGGATGGCCAGTGTGTATACAGTATTCAACAGAGGACCCAAATGAGCAGTTTGAATGCTCAGCACAGGCCATTCCAGGGGCCTTGCCTGGGCTGCCCACATTATGCCTGATCGTGTGCGGTGCCCTCTGACGGCTCAGTCAGTGAATAGCGCTCAGTTGTCCTGCAGAGAGGACAAGCTCATTAAAGCTCGAGAGCTGCCATCTCAGACTTCAAAAGTCTAGTAGCTGGCAGCCCCCGCGTTTGAACGCCTGCAGTCGTATTTTCTTAGTCTACGCGAGGCAAAGAACACACCCCGGGTTCCTCTGACTTTCCCGAATCTACGGCGGGAGACTCTCCGTTTGTGCATTCTAGCTGCGCTCGGGACGAGAAATTTCACGAAAATTTCCTCCGCTCTGCCGCGCGGTCAAAGCCAGGGAGATATTTTCATGTTCTATTTTGTCTGGCCCCATTGCCTTCCTTGGGTCAATCTCCGTAAGAGAGAGAAAGAAAGAGAAAGAGAGAGAGAGAGAGAGAGCCCGGGCAAGTTTACAGCGCATGCGATTACCAACCACCTCCACACTCCGGACAGCTCCTTCCAAATATCAATAAAGCTACAGTGTCAGCGTTTCAGCTGAGCAAAAACTCGCCAGGCGCTCCACCCTGAAATTCAATTAGCACTTGTCATTTCACTCTCCCCAGGGCCTAAAAAAGCATGAAATACCTTGAATGCTTCCTTGTAATTGCAATCAAATTAGTACAGAATGTATTCTGTCTTTCCCAGAGATGTTTAAGAGACCTAATTGCATGTACTCACACGGCGTTGTCCCTTGAAGCTCTTTTGAAAATACCTTGAAGTATTTTCATGCCAGAAATATTCTCTAAGAGGAGTGGCTTGCGATTCGGTCCATTTGAGATGCTGAAACGTTGTTCTATTCAGAAATCTTGACATCATCCCAAAGGACATAATTCCAGTTTCATGACAATGTAAAACTTCGGGGGAGGGTCTACTTTGTAGATATTAGACCCATTATGTTGTTTAAAGTATCACATTTTCTGAGCTTTTCATCACCATCACCTGTACCATGTAATATGTCCAAATTGGCATTTTTTTCTTCACAAATTTTTATTTCTCATCCAGCTTTATGTACAGTAATATATCACATAGCCCAATGAATAAAAATAAAAATTCTTTCAAAACATCAGGTGATAATTGCATGTCGTTAACTTAAAAAAAAAGAAGAAAAAAAAGAAAGTTTTTTAAAATTATTCATGAGAATATTACAGACAATGTCACGTTTCTTTAAATAGGCACGATGGAGCCAGAATGGTGCCCAGCTTGTGTTATAAGCTGCTTTCTGTGGCACACGTCCAAGGGCCTCATCCTTGTGTGAAAAGAGAGAAAGTTTCAGGGTTCCAAATTGAACTTCTGACAAAATTAAAAACGGATTTGATTGACAGACTGAAAGAGATCTTTATGCACAGCGTTCGGGGGAGGGGGGAGGGGGGGGTGGTGTTGGGGTCACGTGTAAAACCTGTGCCAGAACAAACTGAATTTATTTCTATTAAGGAATGTTTTGTTAACATTTTTCAGGGTAACAGGGTATTAGTGTAGTGTGGTGTGCAGCGTTCGGTGTTGAAAATCGAACCCCGTTAAACATTTAAGCGCGTGAATTACTTCCGTGACAAGAAAGGTGGAGAAAGCAAAAGACTGATCCCAAAAAAAATGAACCTGCGATATAATGTGCGATTGAGAGCCGTCCATAAAGGTCCTAACAGACTCCTGCCAAACGAATGAGTGATAATCATATTTCCTCATAAAGGAAAACTATGCTCTATAAAATTGATGGGAAAAATATGTATCTTGCCTGCCGTCAACAATCCATCAGGCCCAATGACACACAAAAAAAGTAAGATAGCATTTGGTTGAAAAAAGAAAGGTGTCATTTTACCATGGTCACTGCAATGAATTAACGTAGAAGGCCTACAAACCTTTGTCTCAGAAGATACAGCCCTGTTATTAGGCCTCTGCTGTGCGCACTACTCGTGGTTTTCATATAGAAAAACGAGTCAATAAACTACAGCAGTAATATTTAGCATACTTGTAACTGTTTTGAGTCGTGGTTTGGTGGCATGGGTTGGTTAATGAACATTTTGACTAATAAGCATATGTTTGTCATGAGTCATGCATGCCAAATCCAAAGCGTTACGTTTAACAGTGCAGGCGGGAATCATCTCAATACGAGAAGGATGGCAGAGGGTTTCTTTGAGTTAAGGTTGCTGCACAGAATAGAGTGTTGCAATTGCAGTTTTCCAATAGACTACGATTGATCAACAATCCTTAAATAAAAGAGGAGAGTAGATTGATCAGATTTTCCAATAAAGCACTTCTCTAATATGAGCCAGGGGTACAAACCCCTTTTATTGCACATCATCTTGTGGTGACACATTTACAAAACACATACAACACAAAACACAAAAACCCCCTCAACCTTTGCTCAAAGGAAAGAAGAGCGTGTTTGTGGGTGAAGGGTGGGGTATATTCTTCCCATTAAATACATTAACTAGCAAAAATGTAACCCCCTCTATACCCAGGAGGTCTATCAGACTTAATGTGGAGAACTGTCTATCTCTTATATAATATGCTGGCAGGCCTCACGGTGAGTAAGAGAGCACCCCCCCTGGCCACAGTGAAAATTATATGCACTCGAACCCGTTTCTGACTGTGCAGGAGTCCTGAGCTATTGCACCATTCTCCTGGCCTCCCGACGCCCGTCCCCGATAGGCTCGTCACCACTCACAGGTGGGCAAAGTCATTGCCAGGATCAAGTTATTTTTAAAACCATGAAAAGCTCTGTTCTCACATCTGTGAGTCCTAATATTGGAACGGTGCTTTTAAAATTTGCCCACAGTGTATTCACAGTATACATGCGATTAGGCCCCATTAAAATGAATGAATGAATGAATGAATGAATGAATGAATGAATGAATAAGCCTGATTGCATTGACTAAAGCTAACCATAGCATGTAGGCTACACCGTATCACTATTCACCAGATCACTTGCACCATATCACTATTCACCATTCAGTTCCACTTTATGTTTCCATCGGGCAAGTTTTAAGAGCATGAATATACGTATAAAGCATGAATATATACAAATGACAAGACAAGCGCTTTACCCAAGCCCGTCTCTGTTGTAATTATCTGATTACGAAACATGCTCCAGACTTATCCGTAAGATCAAACAAAACTGCAAACCGCAAAATGCAAATACAAAACAAATCACAGCGGGCTTAGGACGGCTTTATCAAAAATGAGCATCCAAATTTGAACGCCCAATTAAGCACTATAAGATAATACCTTTTGGGTTTTACCTTTTTTCAACTCGAGCGATAAAGAGAAGAATTAAGTTAAACGCATGCAAAAATGCATATTCACAAGAAATCAAATCCAAGGAAGCTTATTAGTGTGTCGTGTAGACTGTTAGCGCTGTAGCATTATTGGTTCCTCTCTTTTAAATATCGAGTCTGATTTCCACAGCTGAAAGTTGAATTGTACTGGATGTAGCTACAGTACCTGGCTTAGGCAGCCTGCCCAAGGACAGAGAAGTAGCGATGCCTTCATCCCCTTTCCCCCCACATTTGAAGACACTTGGGGTACACCAAAAATCATAAGCACTGCTGTGTGTGTGTGTGTGTGTGTGTGTGTGTGTGTGTGTGTCACATTTAGGCATTTAGCAGACACTTCAGTCCAGAGTGCCATAGACGACTTACTTTTTACATACACACCCAATCCATTTATACAGCTGGACAGTCACTGAAATCATTTGGGCATTAAAGTTAAAGTACAATGCAGCCTCTGAGTAGAATGGTGATTTCCCGTGCACCTGGTATGCACCTGGTATTCAAACCGGCCATTTCCGAGTTACAAGCCCAGATGCCGGTATAGCTACCGCTATACTAACTTTGGGCCGTACGCACGCTCGCGTTTGTTGTGTACGAGAAAGCGCGCGCGGCATACTCACGCTTCGTGCACCTCTGCGATCCCGGGGCCTGACTCCATCCTTGACAGCACTGCCCTCCACAGACATTCACTCTGTAACAGCACCAGGAGAGAGTCGAGTCACTCGAGAGCACCGCCACGGACAGGCAGACATCACGCGTGTGCTGCCGTGACAGAGGCACTGGCCTACCGTAACTAATGCCTAATTGACTGACTGCACCCCTTTGACCCTTCGTGGGGCTTTCCTTGATTGCTCGGTCACGGAGGCAAGATAAGGAACACATTTTGAGTGCTCCATGTGCAGTTGGGAATAAGGGAATTTGTGACAACACTTCCGAAGCAGTACGAATGGGGCCCTTTGAGTTCTGTTCTCAAGACCCATGGGAGAGCCAGGGGGGTGGTTGTAGTTAACTTTTTGGTAATATGACTCTTGTAACTGGGTAATATTGGGGACTGGTTGCAATTCATAGACTTGTACATGAAGCAATACTGCATCTTCATGAAAGCTTTTGTAACATGAGCCTTGAACCAAAGAACCAATCATGATTCATTAGACACAGGGATCGCAATTTTGTACTCGTGTTGGGGGGAAAAGTGGTTTTAAGAGACGCAAAATGTTCTGTAAATGTTCAGTTATGTTTATCAACCACACTGGCAATAATAACATAAAAAGTGGTAAATAGTTCCATGTATGTTTTTTGTTGTTGCAGATAATCAAATCACACACCATGTTATGACCGATAATTTAACCATACTTTATGTTTAGTCTGTTTTCTGTTGTGCCACAGAGTGGAGTAGACTATAACCATTGATGTCTTATTCAGATTTAGTTTGGCTATATTTATGGCAACTGCCTCATCCAACTGAATTTTCCACAAACTGGTAATTCTTGGAATAAGTTTCCCAATGTAATTTTTACATCACAATGATTAGCCTGTGTGTTGTCTCAACACAGGAACAGGTGATATCCAAGTAGCTAACTATATGTGAATTAGTGTCCCATCACGCATTACCACAAAGTTTCACGCAGCTATGAATCAAATTCTAGTTTTTTAAAGATCCAACAGTTTGCAAACACACAGAAGCGTTTCCACGTCTTCTTACCCCGAAATTTTGATTTGATGACTCGTGTGCCGAATCTGATGCTTCTGTTGCTGTGGGAACTGAATATCCTGGCGAAGCGGCAAGCTTGGGTTCGCTTGACTCCCCATCCTACGATTCCGAACTTGGCCACCATAGCTGGTTCTGAGTTCCACATTATATGAGCGAGGCTGTCCCACGGACCCAGTGCGGGATGAAATGGAACTCACGTGCACCCTATCCGTACCGCTCGGTCCCGGCTGCAGCACGTAATATCTCCTAAATCCACTCTGCTCCCTGGCCGTGAACGCTGGTGAAACGAAAAAGCCTATAGAAAGGAAAAGGTTCCATGTGATCCAAGCCATATCCATTCAGTACCCGCTTTTAGGAAACACTTCAAAAGGTTCAAACTGTAAAAAGAAGCAGCCACTTCCTTGCCGAAATCCAGATGTTTGCTTCTCGTGCGCTGTCCTTAACAGAAAATCTGTGTAAAAAAATAAAAATTTTGATAATTTATCGCAAGTGAAAACGTTCTATCGCCAAGTCCCTGAGCGAATTCATTTATTCGGCGCCTTCAAACAAACAAAAATTATAATAAAAAAAAACTATTAGCAATACTTAAGTTGTGTCCAATAAAATACGAAAGTAAAGAAAACTTTACTGGTTTAAAACGCACAGCTTTATCACAAACCGGGGTTTGGGGGAGGTGAACAGCAGATGTTACAGCTGCTCTAGCTTCGACTGTGCGGTACTTTAGCCTGCAGAGAGAATCGAAAACTCTTTAAAAAGTTTCGCTGTGTAAGGGCAGGAGTTAGTGTCAGCACTGAACAGCCAATCTCCGGCAGACATGACGTCAGGAATGGGACGCTTATTGGAACGCACACGCGGGGCTGAACCCGAAAGTTTAACTTTAGAGTGTAACAGAGTTTAGTAACGATGGATCATGGGGGCAGTCCACTCTGTGCTGTGGAAAAAGGAAAAAGTCTGCTGGTTTTTACCTCGTCTTCTTGCTTCCTATAAACCTACTTATATTTTAACAAGACAATGCACGTATTATTTCATGGAGAGAATGCACGTAGGCTATCGACTCCAAAGACAACCGATTTTCTTGACAACTTCATCTGACAGCTGTCTCTAAATAATTAGATTATCTCAAACAACTAGGTACATAAGATCGACTTCTATTATCGGTGTATTATCTTATTTTAATTTAGTACGCACACGACATCTTACAAGCCTGCCCTTGAATTATGTGAAGCATTAGGCTACATGCTGGCATTCTTTTATTTTCATATCAATCACTATTTACAAAGTAATTCCTTAAATTTAGTCACGCCTACGTTCAGATGTGAACCGTAGGCGTAGATCTATTGTCAATGTAAAGGCAGGTTGAATTTGTCATGTATCCGTTCGCCATTCATGCAACAAGAATCATGATTATGTTTGTTTAAAACGTAATATCAATAGTTTTGAAGCACTCGCATTGCTTTTGAACCACTACGGCAGTCTCAGCTTACTTTAATTAGTCAGTGTCCTCCTACATACAGTGCAGTAGTCACCAGTAGATCCAGTGTAAATGGCTCAGCGATGACTCATGTATCTCTCAAGACTGTGACCCCTGACACCAGTGCAGTTCCACGCAGCAGTCTTACAGTAAAGGCACTCTTCACAAAGACAGGTGTCCTATAAAGCACACTGTTGTCTGTGTGACTGTCTTTATTGCCTTGTTACAGGTGTTCCTCTGCTATAAAATGTGTCCATACTGGAGGCTTACATTTATTAATAGATACCGCAGGCTTCATCCCCAAAGGAAAGGGGGATAGGAGAGAAAAAAAAAAGTTTTGCTTTTGACACACAACCACATTGTCCAAACGATACGCCCCCCGTATCTAAAACTAACAAGGCATGTGGAAGAGAGTGACATAATGAGCCTTTAAAGACATCACGGTAATGAGACGAAATCAGCAATGATTCAGCAGTAAATAAGAGACCATAGGACAGCTTAGCGGCACGACAGGCAGCTGTGATGCATTCTGTGGTTGGCCATTAAAAAGGAGACTGCTTTCACCGCCAATTCCCCCCCCCCCACACCCCACACACACACACAAAAACAAAAAACTCACCAATAAAAAATACACTAATCTGGAAAATACGACAAACTCCAAAACCATGGGTTTCCACAACTTTGGTTTGAGGCAGGAAACGCTATTATCCTCAAAGCATGTGTAACGTTGATGTGTCATCCTTTTGAAAATAACAGGGATATATTCAGAATATGCAGTAATATCAAAAATGCAGGCTGCATTTCAGTTGCATACCAGGCAGCTGGTGCTTGAAATATCCTTTTTTTTTTTTTTTTAAAAGAGGAAAATTCAAATCAGCCTGCAAGAATATTTTCTGTTGAACATATAAGGAATTTCAGATGAAACTGAGGTTTGTATCGGAAGGGCACAAATCGCTTCACAACCCCTTGTGAAGAAACCATCCACTTGCATGTGAGTGGTGTCCGAAATCGATTAATACTAGCCGCATTGTCTCGGCCTTAGGATTGCTGAGACTGATTGATTCATAGACGAGCAGTGAAATGGTTCCCTTTGGGCCGGAGGGAAGAGGGGAGGAGGGCGCTGTCAGAAACGAGGGGCATTTGTCAACGGGGGGCGCAGAGCGGGATGGAGGCAGAGGAGACCAGGGAACCAGGGCCGGAGCCCCAGTCTGCTGACGTAAAGAGGAGGGAGAAAGCTGAGGTGGGTAATAACGTAGGACAGGACTGACGTCGCTCCCCAGTGTATTCAGACGGCTCTCCTGGGGACCATTTTGCGCAGATCCCGACGCATTTCGATTGCAGACTTGCGCACAGTATATATGTAGGCATTACGAGGAAGAGCACGTCGCCATGTGCTAGCATTTACCCCCCTGGGTGTTCATCTTTTTTTTTTTGCATGCACGAGCGTTCAGGTCTGGAGACCGCCATTTCCTGGAACGGCTCTCTGCATGTTTTAGGCTGAAAGCTGGAAGACGCCCGGTGGATCTCTGAGAAGATTAAGCGAAGCTAGTCGGGGAAAAAGAACAATTCTAAAACATCATGTCCTGAAAAGTAAAAGCTGGATCCCCCCCTCTGTGACATCACACACAGCAGGGATTAGAAGTGTTATTTGGTGTCCCACAAAAACTGGCCGTCTACATGAGACAACCTTATCACCCCCTATATCTGATTGGCTACACAACCCCTTGCGTTGGCCACATTGATTGCCCAGGTTATCACTGCAAGAGTATCGAGTTATCAGTTCTTACCTGGTAAATAAAGGCTAACTTGAAAATAAACGCAATCACCCTCTGTTGAGGCCGGGACAGAGAACATTTGGCAACACTGACCTCTCGTTCACCCCCTTGACATTCCGGAGGATCTCTGTGACAACGTGACAACACCCTTATAAAATGGCGCCGGAAACGCGGCACGGAAGACACCAGTAGAACCCAAGTCTGCGGCAATTACGTCACAGTTCAACTGGGAAACCGATGAGCATAAATCAAAAATAAATGGTGTTTTGATACACATCCTAAACCCTTCTCACTAGTGTTAATTTTCAGCAAGCCCATCCTCGGGTATGCCTTTCAAGATGGGCTTGTTTGTAAGTACAAGATGAAGACACAGTGAGAATGGGAGAGCGGCCACGCTTTAAGCAACTTTCTTCTTTTTGTTATTAAAATAGTCTCTCACCACTTAAAAAGTGCTGGGCTGCACAAAGTAGTTTTATACGTTCATGTAATCACACCAATTACTAGAATCGCACCAATTATTTGAATGAAAAGCTTTCATATATTCAATGTAGTTTAAAAAATGCAAATAATTAAACCAAACTGATAGGAAACCTTAAATGCAATCATTTTATTAGAGGCACAACCAGCAGAGAACTCGCAAACATTATTTTTAAGTCAAAAATGCAGCATTGAAAAACATTGTGAGTTTCTAGAAAGGGATTTAAAAAGGTTTTTAAAAAATAAAAAACATTTATAAGGTCATACTCTTAAAGGCCAGCATGTCGTGCCTGTACAGTAAACCATTAAACCGCTAAAAAGCAATGTTTGGAAATCTCCAAGCTAGCCTGTACCCAGAGACATCCTGCCCCTCCAACCCCACCAGCAAGAACCACCAATGGCTGGAAAGACAGAGGCCCCACTGCCAAAGAAAAAACAAGAACAAGAACAATAAAACAAGAGTCCCAGAGGTCAACTTCCTTCGGGGAGGCAGAACCCTGGGGAGGGGCATTCTGGAATCTTCCATCAAGCCACGGGGGCAGGCGGCGTCAGGACTCCCCGCATCATCCCGCCAACTCCGCCGTGGATGAATTACGCTTTCAGGGCTCAGCGCCTCGCTGGTGACCGAAGCCCCCACAGCACAGCCGTCACGGTCCAGTGGGCCCCCCGCTTTTTAACGTTGTTCGCAAACGAGTGGTGGCAGCACTAGCGGCGAAAAAAACTCCCATCTTTCTGGGGTGATGGCGTCGGCACGCTCGGTCACGCGCCTTCCCCAAGAGATATCGACTCGATTCACTCGAGACCAGTACCCTGTGTCTTCTAAAACCCTCTCGGATCTATACAGACAGGTAATAACGTTCTATAAAAGGTGTAACAAAAATCTAACACTCAGTGTTATTAACCGTTAAATTAAAATGGCTTTTTGTTATAAGATGCTGAAACCAAATAGGTTAAAAGTTATATTCCTATAATCTGATATAGCCATTCCATTTGGAAAAAAACATCTCATTCTTCATCAAATTAAGAACTGAATTACCATACAAGTCAAAAAAAGAATTTGTATTCCGTAAACCAGACAAACGAAGTGCACTCTTAATTTAACATTTACCTTTTCAGACCATCAGTGAAATCCGGTTGGCTTCGCTTGTTACTACTTTAGCGGCTTCCTATTGTGCATTTGGCGGTATAAGGAATGCCAAACATGTGCTACTTTTGCCACGGGGACAGATTGAACATCGCACCAGTGGTGTTGTGTGAAAATTCTAGTTCATTAATGTTCACATTTAACTTGTTCTTCCCCCATTTCTATATACAGTGGGGATCCAAAAATCTGAAGACACTACCAACAAGAACCGATTGCTTTCATTATTTATCAAGGGCTAATACAATTATGATACTCAGCTTATACTTATTATTGAACAGAACATTATTTTTAAGATAATCTATGAAAAAAAGCATGAGTAGCAGTGAGTAACAGGTAGAATGGCATTTCATTAATAGGTAGTTTTCATTGTTAATAGCCTAGATATTTGCATATTGAACTTTAGGAACACACAGTTGTCAATATTTGAACGGAATAAAGGGTTTGACAACGAATAAAAGAAACGCTCACCTTACGGTGGACAAACCAGATATTCATAGAGCTTCCCATTTCATATGAGTGTTTTGGAAAAATGTTGAAAGTTTGGTTTGTAACTTATCAATAATGTATTCTTGAATAAGAAGTGTAATGGGAGTAATGTATTCTTGAATAAGAAGTGTAATGGGAGTAATGTATTCTTGAATAAGAAGTGTAATGGGAGTAATGTATTCTTGAATAAGAAGTGTAATGGGAGTAATGTATTCTTGAATAAGAAGTGTAATGGGAGTAATGTATTCTTGAATAAGAAGTGTAATGGGAGTAATGTATTCTTGAATAAGAAGTGTAATGGGAGTAATGTATTCTTGAATAAGAAGTGTAATGGGAGTAATGTATTCTTGAATAAGAAGTGTAATGGGAGTAATGTATTCTTGAATAAGAAGTGTAATGGGAGTAATGTATTCTTGAATAAGAAGTGTAATGGGAGTAATGTATTCTTGAATAAGAAGTGTAATGGGAGTAATGTATTCTTGAATAAGAAGTGTAATGGGAGTAATGTATTCTTGAATAAGAAGTGTAATGGGAGTAATGTATTCTTGAATAAGAAGTGTAATGGGAGTAATGTATTCTTGAATAAGAAGTGTAATGGGAGTAATGTATTCTTGAATAAGAAGTGTAATGGGAGTAATGTATTCTTGAATAAGAAGTGTAATGGGAGTAATGTATTCTTGAATAGGAAGTGTAATGGGAGTAATGTATTCTTGAATAAGAAGTGTAATGGGAGTAATGTATTCTTGAATAAGAAGTGTAATGGGAGTAATGTATTCTTGAATAAGAAGTGTAATGGGAGTAATGTATTCTTGAATAAGAAGTGTAATGGGAGTAATGTATTCTTGAATTAGAAGTGTAATGGGAGTAATGTATTCTTGAATAAGAAGTGTAATGGGAGTAATGTATTCTTGAATAAGAAGTGTAATGGGAGTAATGTATTCTTGAATAGGAAGTGTAATGGGAGTAATGTATTCTTGAATAAGAAGTGTAATGGGAGGATCATAATTGCATTACTCCTGGACAAATAATGAGAACAACCAGGACTTGGTCGTGTCCTCTTACGTTTGGTCCACAGTGTATATATAATAAAACTTTAGCTTGGACTTTATAAAAATAAAAATAAATTAAAAAAAATCACATTGCAAGTTCTCTCTTTGGAAATTGAACGTAATGTTTAACCACATTTTTAAACAATGCACGGTTTCATAAAACCTGATTTGAACATTTTCACGTTTTCTTGTGTGTGTTCCGTGAACAAGTACAGGCAACAATAACAAATGTATACCACCTTGCTTAGGGTTTTTCTGATATGTATTTAATACATGACATCACATAAAACTGTATAAAAAAAGGACAGATCTATGTGCGTGTGCAACACTGTCACCTAGAACAGTGCGATTGTCCAGTCTGTGTTTCTCACAGGAAGTCGGCCCTGTTTTATAAGCCTTTCTGCACTGGCCAGCTCCGCTCACTGGCTGCGCAACTGGGCACCAAGGTCCTGCATCTCTGCGATCAGCTGCTCCATGGCTCCGACATCATCAGACAGGTCTCCATGGAGCTCTCCCGTAGCAACGTCAGTGTGCAGTTGCTAAGTGGTGTGGGACAGACAGCAATGAACACCATGGGTCACCATTTTTTTTTTTTTAAACAAAGGGAAAAAAAACACAATAAAAAGAGAAGGCAAAAAAACATGCTAGTGCACTTTGTTAACTTTGTGCATTTCTAACTTATACTTAAATGATCCCACAATATAATGCAAAAAAAAAAAAAAAAAAGAAAAGTCCACAAAGCTGTTGGCATTGTTAATTCATGGGGTTACTGGCACACGTAAAGATACTTCACTCAAAGCAGTACAGTAACTGTGGTCTGGGACAATATTGGCAATATTTTGCACCCGTTGCAGTGGGGCAGTGAACGAGGCCGTTGCAGTGGGGGCGGTGAACGAGGCCGTTGCAGTGGGGGCGGTGAACGAGGCCGTTGCAGTGGGGGCGGTGAACGAGGCCGTTGCAGTGGGGGCGGTGAACGAGGCCGTTGCAGTGGGGTCGGTGAACGAGGCCGTTGCAGTGGGGGCGGTGAACGAGGCCGTTGCAGTGGGGGCGGTGAACGAGGCCGTTGCAGTGGGGGCGGTGAACGAGGCCGTTGCAGTGGGGGCGGTGAACGAGGCCGTTGCAGTGGGGGCGGTGAACGAGGCCGTTGCAGTGGGGGCGGTGAACGAGGCCGTTGCAGTGGGGGCGGTGAACGAGGCCGTTGCAGTGGGGGCGGTGAAGGAGGCCGTTGCAGTGGGGGCGGTGAACGAGGCCGTTGCAGTGGGGGCGGTGAACGAGGCCGTTGCAGTGGGGCGGTGAACGAGGCCGTTGCAGTGGGGGCGGTGAACGAGGCCGTTGCAGTGGGGGCGGTGAACGAGGCCGTTGCAGTGGGGGCGGTGAAGGAGGCCGTTGCAGTGGGGGCGGTGAAGGAGGCCGTTGCAGTGGGGCGGTGAAGGAGGCCGTTGCAGTGGGGCAGTGAACGAGGCCGTTGCAGTGGGGCAGTGAAGGAGGCCGTTGCAGTGGGGCAGTGAAGGAGGCCGTTGCAGTGGGGCAGTGAACGAGGCCGTTGCAGTGGGGCAGTGAAGGAGGCCGTTGCAGTGGGGCAGTGAAGGAGGCCGTTGCAGTGGGGCAGTGAACGAGGCCGTTGCAGTGGGGCAGTGAACGAGGCCGTTGCAGTGGGGCAGTGAACGAGGCCGTTGCAGTGGGGCAGTGAACGAGGCCGTTGCAGTGGGGCAGTGAACGAGGCCGTTGCAGTGGGGCAGTGAACGAGGCCGTTGCAGTGGGGCAGTGAACGAGGCCGTTGCAGTGGGGCAGTGAACGAGGCCGTTGCAGTGGGGCGGTGAACGAGGCCGTTGCAGTGGGGGCGGTGAACGAGGCCGTTGCAGTGGGGGCGGTGAACGAGGCCGTTGCAGTGGGGCGGTGAACGAGGCCGTTGCAGTGGGGCGGTGAACGAGGCCGTTGCAGTGGGGGCGGTGAACGAGGCCGTTGCAGTGGGGGCGGTGAACGAGGCCGTTGCAGTGGGGGCGGTGAACGAGGCCGTTGCAGTGGGGGCGGTGAACGAGGCCGTTGCAGTGGGGGCGGTGAACGAGGCCGTTGCAGTGGGGGCGGTGAACGAGGCCGTTGCAGTGGGTTACCTTGGCTTTGGAGGCCAGACTACGGAGGCTGAGGCGGGTGGAAGACAACATCTGCAGTGCCTCCTGGGGATTGGTCTTATTCCGGCTGCAGCTGATTGTGACTGAGAGAGAAAGAGAGGGAGGAAAAAACAGAGAGAGTGAGAGACTGTGATAAATAAAAAATAAGTAGAAGATGTCAATGATTAGGCAACTTTTTCAACAGAATATTTCCCCTTATTTTACAACATCAGCGGCGCATCAAACGCATCGTCTCTCTCACATGCGATGTTGCGTCATATTGGCTATAATCTTAGCTTCTAGGCTCATGCCGATAAGTGCGTTTTCAGCTATGACCCTGATATTCGTGACTATTTATCCCTTATTATTATATCATAAGGAACATGCCAATGATATTCAAATGATCTTCACTCGATTACTGCCATATGTTCAAAATGGAGATACAAGGAAAGGATTGAATGTAGGTGTAAAAGTATAATATGATTTTCAAAAGACGTTCATACTAGTCAAATTAAACACTGTACTAGTTACATTAGTGAACGCAATTACAACATCATAGGACTGAAGCAAGAACCTTCAGGCAGGTTTACATCCATTACTGCCCTGCAGAAGATTAATCTGGAAATATTACAATCCATATTTCACATAAGAAGATTCATGTGAAGCCACGTTTCTTGAATTTCAAGAACACTGTCATTTTCTGCAACGTAAATATAACAGCAGCCCCATCCTTTCCTTGTGGGATAGTACCCAAACCTCAGGGTGTTCCCAGCACGGTGTGCGCTGGCAGAGGAACCCTGCCGTTCGGCCTTCTGTTACACTCCCGTGCTGAACGCAGGACAAACGAGCGTGGCGGCGTCTTGCCCTCCCCATGCGCCTCAGAGCGGCACGTTGCCGTGTCGTCTGCCGACCCCGTCAGCAGGAAAGGTCGGGGCGAGATGATTTATGGACGAGCCTCCCTCTCTCTCCGTCCGCCCCCCCCCTCTCTCCGTCCGCCCCCACTCCCTCCCCAGTTCCCATCACCATCAAGAGGATTGCAGCAGAATTGAAAGGGAGAGAGGGGGGGGGGGTTGGGGGGGGACGAGTAAGTTCAGAAACATTAGCTAGGCTCGCCCGCTTTATAAATCATCATGGGTGCTCTCCCATTTTCGTGAAGGACAAAGAGTGGCGGAGTTGGCGGGATTCATCGCAGAGTGTCCGTGTGTGTAATGGGACGGAGAGAGAGGTTGCGGGGATGGGGGTGGGAGGGTGTGTGTGTGTGTGTGTGTGTGTGTGTGTGTATATGTCACCTGGGTTCAGATAAGTCGCCGTGACGACGCTGTCACCGGGAGAAGCCAGCTCGACGACTGTGCTGTTTGCAATTCCTTGCCTCACACGGCTCAGCCCCTGCTCTAATGTTTAATTCAACAGCTCGTCCTTGGTAATGAAACACCAGGCGATCCTGGAGATTAACAGCGTTACAGGGCGCTCTCATTGGACGCACTCCTGTATTACCGCGTACCCCCTCCCCGCCACCCCTCAGAGGGGCACTGAGGAACGGAGCGTGTTTGCCCGCTTTCTCCCGTCTTCAATCCATCATCCTTCCTAGCGTGTCCTCACACACGGGGCTCTGAAAACACCAGCCGTGTTTAGCACCTTTCAACACGCGACATGTTGCTCATGCTATACGGGACTCCTGCGAGTGTGCGTGCGCATTTGTACATGGTTTGTGAGGACACTCACCATTGGCCAGGTCCACGGCCCTCTTCACCACGTCCCTGAAGGTCCCTGGGTCTTTCTCCCAGCCACTGGCCTGTGTCTCGCAGCGATGGGCCTTAGCCAAGAACTGCAGTGCCTGGGGGACACACACACAGAACGCTGCTGACAAAGATGAACCCATTCACTCTCTAATGATACCACCCTGCCCCGAGGGACGTGATCTACAGAATATTCAGGGCCTCATCCGTGAGGAGATGACATCATCTTTAATTTAGCTCCTGCTTTTCCATTTCCAGAAAAGTAGAATGCCCTGAGAGTGTGAGGGCATAGGCACGCAAAAATGAGCAAGTTTTGTTTTAGACACTCAATAAACCCGGAGCAGATAAGAACAGTTTCATCTTGAGCTTTATCTTTTACATAAAAATGCAGGATGCCTGTACTGTTAAAGGACCTCCTGCCGTTTATGGACCGGCCTATCCAGGCACATCACCCAGACAAGCCGAAAATACTGCGAATCGTTTAGCAACCACAGTGCAACTCCCATGAGGAAGTTTCAGTGTGACATTGTGAAACTTACGGAGAAGGATTTGGGGCAATGCTACAGTGAACCGCTGAGGCCGATGTAGACGAGCCACAGAGACATCTGTGCGGAAGATGGCGGAGGGTAAAAATGGCTCGTCAACGCTGAAGTTCTGAGGTTGAAAGTCGCACTTAAACCGCGATTAAGAAATAGCTTTATCAACACCCCATTACATATGCTGCTAATATGCGGGAGCAATCAATCATTTGTAGGCAATGTGTGATGACAAGAAATTAATCAAACACACGCTAGCTATGACCAGCTATTCGTTATTAATGATCCTACAAATAAGCTCATCAAATGCAGGGCACACGGCCCATAATAAACTCCCCCTCCCCAACCCCCCACCCTGTGCTTTTTAATACCCCATTTCATATATTTAACCGCACTAATCGCTGTGATTAAGAGTGTGCGCGCTGACCACGGTTTGTTATTGAATCCAGACTGTGCCGTTGCCCATTGGAGCCGCTCAGGACGACGCTAAAACACAAGCTGGGCGTTCCAAATTTGGAGAAATAACGGTACAACAGGGAAGAGAAACCGGACTGACCTTCTGGTTGTCCTCCGGGTTCTCGCGGCGTCCGTCGCCGTAGAGACGGGCGTACAACCTCCAGACGGGGGCCTCTGTGCTGACCCGAGAGGTGACCCTGCCGAAGAGCTCCTGCAGCTTGGCCAGCAGGGAGGTGGCCTGCTCCCCCTGGCTGTCCGTCAGCTCCTCCACCACCGCGCGCACCAGGATCTCCAGCACCTGTACACACACACACACACAGACACACAGACACACAGACACACAGACACACAGACACACAGACACACACAGACACACACACATCCACCCACACACACAGACACACACACAGAAACAGAGAGATGCTGGGGAGCCAGTAGGGGCAAATAATACAATGCCCCGGCAGTGTGGTGGGGGTGGAGGGACAATGCCATGTGGCTTTTTCCAAAAAGTATCCTTAACCCAGGAGTCTTGAGGGGTATACTACGAAGCAGGATTACTGAGTTAGCGGGATAACTGCACTGCGTAAAACCCGGAACCCTCCCAAATCTGGAAAATGGACTGAAGTAAAAAAGAGCTGTTTACTCAGTGCTGTTATCCAGCTAGCTCAGTAATCCTGCTTCGTAGCACATCCCCCTGGACAAATTCCCACAAAACAGGCACCCTACATCCGGCCACCTACTAATTTCTGTGCATTCCCTCGATACGGATTGCCCTTGGGTAAAATAACAAACAACCATGCTCACCAGTCCCTTCCTCAATGATTTCTAAAGCAGATCCCAACAAACCATTGGCTCCACCCTATCTAAATGGCCTCTTTCCATTCGCTAGCTGCCATTATGGCCTCTCACCCCATTTGGCTACTGCTTAAAACTCTCTCCCCATTCATTGGATAGAATGTAGCCACTCAATACTACATTGGACACCATTACATGCCCTAGATCAGTGGTCCCCAACCTTGCTCCTGGAGATCTACCATCCTGTCCTTTTCACTCCAACCCTAGCAAGCACACCTCATTCAACAGCTATGGATCTGATTGAGCTGCTACTTCGTAAAATCAGATGTGCCAAATCAGGGTTGAAATGAAAACCTACAGGACGGTAGATCTCCAGGGACGGGGTTGGAGACTACTGCCCTCGATTCACGTCCCTGGGTCTCATTTGAGGAGTGACACTCTTTTCGGCGAGTTTCAATTTCACATGGCAGTCACAGGAACATCTGCCCCTTTTCCACCCTCAGACGCGGGCGGCATGAACGGCAGCGACCGTTAAACGCTCAAATGACTGTTTAGTATTCATTTAGAATACTGTGCAATTACAAAATGAATAGCTGCATAGAGTCACACATGGCTTACAATGCAATTAAAAGAACGCAACAACAGCTGGCCCACTCTAAGTAAGCCAGCGGAGGATTTCAAGGCTTTCTTCTTATTATTGCCTTATATTTTTAAGGGGTAGATACAATACTTCCAAGAGACACAGCAGCGGCTTCACATTTTCATCTCAACACCAAAAACAAGACATGGGACTGTCCAGGCACATATGTATTCCATAAAACAAGGCCGAGACGACAGAGATGATATCATAGGGAGACATCTCTGAGGGCTCTCCATGTGCACAGCTAAAACCCAGGAAGAGACGCAGCGTGGCTGAGCCCCATCCTGTCTGTCCGGGGGAATGTTATTTATGAAGTCATGCGCGGCTCGGAATACTAACGCTGGATACCGCGCGCGGAGGAGCCCGGGCAGAAGATCCACCGGGGGCAGGGGGGTGGGGAGTGGAGCAGGGTGTGTGGGTGTGTGGGTGCGTGAGCGTGCGTGTGTGTGTGTGTCTGTACATGCGAGAGTGTGTGTGTTTGTGTCTGAGATAGTGTGTGTGTGTGTGTGAGAGTGAGTGTGTATGTGAGTGTTTGTGTGTGTGAGTGTGTGTGTGTGTATGTGTGAGAGAGTGAGTGAGAGAGTACGTGTGAGAGTGTGTGTGTGTGTGTGTGTGTGCGTGCGTGCGCGCATGTGAGTGTGTGTGTGTGTGCGTGCGTGCATGTGCGCGCACGTGTGTGAGTGTGTGTGTGTGTGTGTGTGCGTGCGTGCGTGAGTGAGAGTGTGTGTGTGTGTGTGTGTGCGCGCGCGGGGGACTGGTTCCCAGAAGCCAGTAGGGGTCCTGTCCCTTTGAAGAATGGGTCTAAAAAAAACACAAGGCCCATTAGGCAAAACAGCTTGAAATGCAGGTGTCTGCGGGCAGCCCTTTCTTGGGGTTTTCGGTTGTTTTACGGAGGAAATGATGCGGGTGCCGCAGGATAATGCAGAAGGTCACCTTCTCCCCTTCGCTAACACTCACAGTGCCTTTACCTTCTCCTGGTTACCTGGATGGCAAAATGACCCTAGAAGAGACACTCACAGAAACTTTCAGTTTTATTGGAACCCGAATGGATCTGGTGCCCTCATAAAAAAAACAGCCTGTCGTGGTTAATAACACCCCAGCACATTTTATGTCATTAAAGAAAAAAATCTGTACCAGACCTAAGAAAAACAAAAAAGAACAGGAGGGAATAAAGACTTAATGAATTCATGTGTGCAGTGGGCAGGGTTGGTAAATGGCTACTTTTAATGAGCACCTTTAGCATCGCGCTACCAGCACTGAAAACCTGACAAAGAAATTCCTGAACGTCCCCATTCTTTGGCTAACGAATTCTGATTTCTGCCTGAAGCAGGCTGAAGAGACGGCTGCAGGATGATGTCTGAACTTCTTTAAGTGTGCGGGTGACTTTCTGCCAGTTTTAAAGAGGGGGGGGGGGGGAAGAGAGAGAAAGAAAATGTCATTTGTGAGCAGTGCTCAACAAAGCCCAAGTGCACATAGCTGAGAGAGAGGGAGACAGGGAGAGATAAAGAGAAAGAAAGAGAGAGAAAGAGACAGAAAGGGAGACAGACAAAAAGAAAGAGACAGAGAGAGAGGGAGACAGAGACAGAGAGAGAGAGAGAGGCAGACTAAAAACCTGAATACCAAAGCCCTTCCAAAAACAAAAAGGGTGCTTTGCAGGGAGTTCTACTCCCACATGGCAAAGGTAAGGAGAGAGAGGGGGGGGGGGGGATGACTCCTCCAGTCTGTCTTAGCTTGCCATCTCTGCGCTAAAAAAAACAGCAGACTTCCTTTCCTGGAAACTTACCTTCCTCCCTCCCTTCAGTAAACCCTGACCCCCACACCCACCCCGCAGCCCCATCTCCCTTCTCCCACCTTCAGCTTATAGGGGTACTGGGATTTTTCACCAAATAAAACACGACCTGTCATCTGCAGTCTTTGAGGAGCGTCTCAAAAAACCTGCTGTAGCAGAGCCAAGAGAGGAAACGGGCTCTCCTGAGAATTAGCACCTGGACAACCTGATGCACCAGACCCCATAATATAGCCGTTTTGGACAATGCTGCTAAACAGCCAGCTTTTTATAGAGGCGTTTGGTAGGTTATTAGAGGCTTGTGTCTCTAAAGAAAAAAACGACAGCCAGGTCACAGGTGCAGTCGAAGAATCAGAAGAGGATTCCATTCCGAATAGTTCATGTATACGGCGAGCTCCCCCCTCCGACTGTGTGTGGTCCGCACCCCGCAACAGAACCTCCTCTCACTTCATACCTCATAAAACAAATTACTATTAGAACGAAAGAACCTTCAAATGCACAGTTAACAAAGCGGTGAGAGACGGCTGATGTTAGTGGCTTAAATTTTTTTATATACAATTTTTTGGATTTTATTTTTCTTCTGCTCGCTAGCTTTCAAAAGGGTTGATCTGATTTGTCACGTACAATCGCTGGGAGCCGGTGGCGGTTTGCGTTGCCACTCTTGTCATCCTGAATACTTTAATATCGACTGACAATACTGTTCACGCCGGGTGCCAAACCAGCTTGAGGTAATTTCGGCTCGGAGGGACTTGCCCCGATTCTTCCGATTGGTCGAGATGATGATGAAAAGGAAGCAAATTAAAAAGCTATAAATAGCAGGTTTAAGATGCGAGGTTTTCAAGGCTACGAGTGACAACTTAGGGAAATTGAATGGATCTTTCTACGATAGTCCTCCTGGATCCAGTTATAGCATGAAATTAGGAGGGAAACTAATATCCTCCCAGGGGGAAAAAATGGGGAAGAGTCAGAGGTTGATACAGATTGAAGAGGGATAATATGATCCATTTTGAATGAGACTTATTTTCCATTTATTTTTATTTAGACCTGGGGGTGGGGAAATCGGCATATTCCTGTACATTCTGTGCGAGAAAGGGGGCTTTTGATTTTTCATGAAGGCCTCAGGCGATTGTGGGAATCCAGAGGGCACACCATGTATATATTCCTGCAGGAATTCCACAGCCTGGGCCTTCTCCATTGCATTAGTGGGCTCCAGGAAGCAGGGCATTGTGGGGGACTTTGGGGCACTACAAAGCTTCTTTTTTTCCCAGATCAGTTTCAGAAAGGTTACAGAAAGCAACCTGAGAAATGTGATGTTAATGATGAGTGGGTCAGACAAGACAGGCCGAAAACGGCGCAGAATAAAGACTCAAAAACAAGGCCGGACGCTGCTAAGATTAGACAAAAAAAAAAAAACGGAGAGGAATGACGAAACCCCGCTAAATACACCCCTCTCCCAAAAAAATTAATACAAATTATTAAAATGATGTAAACAGCAATCCAAGAATATGTGTCACTCTAAAAATAGGGGAGGCAAACTCACATTCCTCAGTTGTGGAATTTTTTCCCACAAAACTGTACGGGGATCTCAGTGTCAGCCGCTAAAATCGCCTCCCTGAGGAATACCGCATTGTGTGGGAGTTAAGCCCTAAGCCCATTATTTTAAGTCATCCTGACCTGTATATTTTCAGCTTTTAATACAGTGTTCAGAGCCGACTAAGTTTCTCACAAAAAAATAAATAAATACTGCCAGACCCCACTTCTCACACAATTAAAGGGTGGGGGTGTGTGGGGGGTTGGGGGCAGACAGAGCGAAGAATGTTGTTTTCAAATCCCAATTAATGGGAACATAAAAGACGTTGAGAGATTTTGACCTTTTCAACTTGTGTGCTTTTTACAACTTAAATCCTAATTGATGAGCTTGCACCTTGCCAAGCCGAAACAAATCCATTGAGCAAAGGAGAGAGAAAAAAGAGAGACGGGGGGGAGAAAAAACTAACACATTGAAAGCAAAGCCCCGACTGACTCGCAAACATCATTTAATGAAAGTAGCACACACACAGTGCTGCATGCTAAACACTATAAAGCCCAGGAAAGAGGAGTCAGCAGCAAGCCTACTCCCGTTTGGGCAATTATGCCCCAAAACATCTAAACATCTAAACATCTAAACATCTAAACATCTAAACATCTAAAAACCGTGCGTGACTTAGAGCAGCAATTTTGAGGAAAATGTCTTCTTTCGCTCCCGCTAATTGTGCTGAATTAAGAGCGTGCTAATTTGGATTATAGAGGCCATTTTTGTTTTCGGTTATGATTTTGTTTTGCCTTGATTTGATGGTGGGCTAATTCCTAAATGCTTTGCAAAAATTGACGTTGGGGTAATCCATATAATAAAAGGTCTTTCATTAAGGCAGGTATAAAGTGGGAAGTGAAAAAACAGCCTGGTGGTATTAGGGTCAGGAACACTTTCCGGTCATAAGAGGTGGTTTTTATTGAGGTGTGTGGCATGACGATAATGAGAAAATATTTTGAAAATATTTCAAAAAGACCCAACAACTGCCATACTTTTCATTCTGCAGTCTGTTCCGCACACACAACACTACCGACCTTGTAATTTACACTCAACGTTATGTACTGGCCCTGCGATGGATTGGTAACCTATCCAGAGGGTAATAATGCATGCTGGGATAGGCTCCAGCCCGCCCCCCCCGGCAACCCTGACCAGGAATTAGCGGGTTAGATAATGGATGGATTGTGTTAAGTACTGTGTATGGGTCCAATAAATGTATAAACATGTATCTGCATGAAGCTAAAAAAGCTTTGGAAATGAGAATTTCTGAAAAAAAGCAACACTGTTGAGAAAACAAAATGGCAGACCACTGTGACTGGTAAATTTCTGACAGCTGTCACACAAAAACATTCAACCGATCATCATAAACCCGTGAGCCTGTGAAAGAGAGCAAAGCTGACCTCCACGTCCTTGAACTTGTCCCGCAAGTCCATGAGCCGGTGGTAGGCCTTAATGGCCTCGTCGAACTGCCCGACATCGATGCACACCACGATGAAGTTCTCCCAGATCTGCCAATGCTCGTAGTTGCACTTGAGCGCCTCCTGCAGGGTGCGGAAGGCCTTGTTCCTGTTTGGGGAGGGCGAGGGGGCGGGGGGGTAACAGATAGTAACCGTGGTGAAGAACTTCTCGCAGCAGGATAATCACAGCCCTCTCAATGCGCCCCGGCCGGGGTCGTTCTCCAAAAGTTTACCTCAGTGATTCTCTTAAGACGTGTGCCTAATTGAAGCCTGAAACTTATTTAATGTTTTTCCTGGTAAAAAAAAAAAAAAAAAGTCTCTATGTATTTAAATACAAACTACAGGGAAAACATTTGGTAAACGGCCCACACGACGCCGACTTATGAACATCCAATGTGTCCGACCGCACAATTTCCACACGCAGTTTTTCTTTCCCCCCCCCCCCCCTTCCCTCATAAAAATCCGCTTTGAACACAGTGAGATCCCCACAGCACCTCTTTGGGCTCTACCTGCTCAACAGAACACATGCTCAGAGACTCTTTTAAAGAGGCTTCAGCTGAATTAGCAGTGCTAACAGGGTTTTAATGGGAGCTCCCAGTTTAATTTCAGGCTCGAAAGAACCTGGATGATTTGAATGGATCTGAGGGGCCAGTTCCCTGAAAAAAAATAATAATAAATAAAAAAAATTTATAAAAATAAAAAAAACATGACTGGAGTCTGGAGTAAAATCCTTGCCAGGAAGCTCCTGTTTCCAGGGGAAATAAGCAAACCTGGCACACGCAGGGATTTGCGGGAGGGTTGTAATAGACTGTGCAGAGTGAGTCTTGTCAATGCAGGGAGGGGATGAGAGGGGAGGTATGGGGGGTCCAGCAGTACATGCAGATGGGTCCCTTTAGATTTATGTGTCCAATTAGGAATTCTGAGTGTTTCTTCTGGAGTGCGTGAAAAGCATGAAAGACCGTGACCGGGACGGAATAATATCTTCAAGGTCCATCAGCTCCCTGACAGCCGAGTCAGGCCTATTTCTGTCTGATCTTGTGATTGACAGATGCTGTAGAATGTCTTTTATCGAGCCGATACCTCATATGCGTGGCTTGAACCCCAACACCGGCTCTAACCCCAACGCCTGACTCTAAACTCAACACCGGCTCGAACCCAAACACCGGCCCTCACATGGAATGTGTAATTCGACATCTCATCAGCAGACTTGGAGGGGACAAATACTGTGTGGGCCGCAGGTAGCAGAGACGCTCTTCAGGCCGCTTGTGAGCCAGAGATGGGGGTGGTGAAGGGGTACTCCTTTCCCCGCCCAGACCCCGCCCCCACTCAATCATGGCCTATCAGGAGGCGAGGACGCGACTTACTTCTGTCTCAGTTTGATGTAGGCTGTGGAGAGGTTGTTCCACGCTTCAGCGTTCTGCGGGTATAAACACAATTTTATTTATTTATTTATTTGTTTGTTTTATGCACGAGTCAGCAAGCTTGCAGTGGAAACCAAAATGGCTGACAGGCAAGCCTTGAGCAGGTGCCTATAATAAGAGGGATCACTTTCTCGGTTGGCAATAGTGCACAAAAGTGCTGTACAAGGGGATACCTACAAGGGGATACTCTCCAAACCTGAGGACATAATCATCTTCTTAAAATAATAAGCAAATATGATTACCTCCAATAAAGTTGAAATTATTTGACTGTTATGGCTTACATTCTATGTAAATGGTTGCTTTAGCAATATTATGCGTATGTGTGGTCATGGCAATAAAGCATGACTGAATTTTTATATTAATCTGAGAGAGAACAAGAAAGAGACAGAGGTAGATGAGAGAGAGAAATAAAGAGTGACAGAAAGAGAGAGACAGATGTCCACAGCCCTATCATGAGCTCTCAGCGACCTTTCAGTCATGAGTGCGGCCAGCAGCTCCCATTACTGATTGGGTGAGTAACACGGTGGGAGAGCCTGTGGGGACGCAGTTCCGGATGGTTCTACTCTGAGTAACTTCACTGAGGAGGTAAGCAGGGGAAGGGGGGGTGGGGGTGTGAGGTTTCCCCACTTCCCCCCAGCTGTGACACCCCCTAAATCAGAGAGAAGAGGGTAGCCGGAGGAGGGGCTGCGTCTTGCATTACCTCCGCATTCCTGGCCAGCGCCGTCACGGTAGCCTTGCGCTGCGTTTATCACCCTCGCTCCCCCCCGAACCCTCGCGGGAGGGAGATAACAGACGTGGCGGCGTGACTTACGTCCGGCTCCAGCCCCACGCATCTCTGGAAGGCCTTGGCGGCTCCCTCGTAGCTCTCCAGCGCGATGTAGGCGCAGCCCAGGGAGAACCACACACCAATCTGAGGGGGAGGAGGAGCACAGAAAGAGAGAGAAGGGTCACGTCGGGGTGTCCCGCTTCCTGTACAACCAATAACCGATCGCCATGGTGACTGTGACAAAGCACCTTCGCCCTCAAAAGCAAAGCGATCCCCACCGGCCGAGCGGCCTCCTGAAAGAGTTGAGCCTGGACACTCTCACGCTGCAAGCTTGTCTTTCACATACGAGGGAGAGCGAGTCCGATACCGCAGCTCTCCGGTCGAGGGCGTAACTGTGGCACCCGCCGGGCATCAGCGAGGACCAGCCAGATGTTTCCCTGCCCCCACGCCCATCTCGCACAGTAGGCACTCATGTCCGACGCATCACCCCCCCCCCCCCACCCCCACCCCCACATTCCACAGGCCTTGGGGCTCCACAGCATCTGCTGCAGACGTGCCCCCGTTTACCGGCCGGTCGACAGCCCCCCCCTCACGCTCACGCGCTTCCCCTGCACAAAGGCCTGACTTCCAGAACTATCCATATCCTGACAGGTGCCATGCAGGAGACATGGCGGGGGGAGCGGGGGGTTGGCGGTGCTCCATCCCTTTGGCACTGGGGAGGTTTGGTTTGGGAGAGAGCCAGGCCGCCGCGCGGACTGAGTGACAGCGCAAGCGAGGGGGGCCCACGCCGTGACTGGCGGTAAGAGTTTACACAGATCAGTAAAAGTGTCAGCCTTCCTCCTCCCCAATCCCCCGTACCCCGTCCCCCGTCCTGCAAGAGAAGCCTTACATCTCTGTTAAACGGGACGGCGCCTTTCCCCGCCATGGAGACCTCAATCATCGCACGAGAGGCCGTGACTACACTCCCCCCCCCCCCCCCGAATCGTCATTTTCTTTCCCCTAAAGATGCAGCGCTAGCAGTACGCCGTTAGAGAAGCGGGGCGCCCACATCTCTCCGCTTTCAGCATCATCAAAAACCACCAAGTCATTAAGGGAAGTTATATGGAAAACAAACTTACTTTTTATTGCGGGGTAACCTAAGAGAATATATTAGAGAGTGCAAACAGACAGGCGCTTCCTCTTGTGGTAATCCGTGGGGAAAATGAACACCGCAGTCCCCCTGCAGGGGGTGGGGGGGCTCAGAGCGAGTGTCTGAGTAAAGGGAGATGGAGTACCCCGCCTCCCCCCTGACCAGCTCTGCAAGAGAAGCCCAATTCTGGAGACCTGCCATCTACGAAATGTCAATTCCGCCCGTCCACAAAGTTGATTGCACTAATCGCCGACTCGTTCGATTAAAATAGATAAATAAAATCTTTTCGTATCTGTCAAAACATTCTCAAAGTTTCTGTAAAAAAACTCGCAAGTTTAGACCAATACTTTATTATTTTCCTACTTCTTTTGTAATTTTGTATTCAAGGCAAGTGCTTCCTCAATCCTATACTCAGGAAGGAAGAAGCACATGTTTTGAAAAACCGTACATTCCCCCACCATTTTAAAAAAGCACATTTACCATTTTGACAGTTGAGTTTTTTTATTTTTCCAAAAGAAAGGCCAAAAAAGAAAACAACAAAGCATTCACCTCAAACTATTCGCCCTGACCCGTCACTGTCCCCACCAGGCAGGCTTTGGGGACCAGCAAGTCCGGTGTGGAGGAAGGCCTCACGTGCGGTTGTCGCGTGCTAACACTCTTCATTCAAGACTTCCGCGGAGGAGGGCGACAGGGTTATACACACAGCCACTTCACCAGCGAGGCCTTTTGAGCCCAGGCTGACAGGACTGGATGGAAAACGAGCTTGGTGGGCAGTGCAGACCCAGAGCGGTTACATAACGCAGCGCGGGGAGACTCTTCTGCCCGGCAACAGAATCCGAGATGGCCTGCAATTAAGGCCCTCCCTTGTGCCTCTTTGTAAACCAGTGAAAATAATCAGCAGGCAGCTAGCTGTCAATCGGCAGGAGCCAGGATCACCGTTCCGCCGTTACCGCCGAAAGGATTTATGGTCGAACGGCAGCTGAACGAAAGCTTTACGGCGAAGGGCCGAGTTTGAAGCACAATCGCAGCCCACCTTCCACACGAAAGTAAACACTCAACCGCTTTTTCCCCCCCCCACTTTAGAAAAATAGAAGCCTGAACACAAATCAAGCGCTTGACCCCCTCAATAACCCCGCTACCCTGTCCAGTGCCCCAGAGCCACACACAGAGGTGACACGTTTGGGAAGGGGTCTATATCAGAGGTGCACTATGGGGGCCCGCCATTTTGGGATTTCCACGTCAGCCCTTGCTCTCATTTGATCAGATATTTTGTACGATATTATGAGCTATAGCTGAACACCATGTGCCCTTGGTGAAAATATTGAGTGAAACAGCACTGGTACAGCAGTTTAGGAAACTAAGCTAGAATAATAGGTTGGACTGAAAACTAGCATACACACTATATAATACTGCTCCATACTGTGCATACATGGGTTTTGTACAAGCAACATAAATATAGTATAGTTCCTGTCTAAGGTATTGGCTGTAGGGCGGTGCTTACTAACTGATGTAACACAATGGCGCTGGGTCAAAGGGTGCACCCTCATAAGATTAGGTGCAGGTGGGCATACCTGCATGGTGTTAATGCGCAGAGAGCGCTCGAAGCACTCCACACACTGCTTGAACTCCTTGTTACGCAGGTGCAGCAGGGCCTTGGAGCGCTGGGCGCGGGCACTCCGGTGACCCGACAGCTCCCACGCCCGGTCGTAGTACTGAGGGTCCCTCAGAACGTCCCCCAGCAGGCAGTACAGGGACGGCGTCTCCTTCTTCTCCAGCTCCCTGCGCAAAATCTCCTCGGCCTGGGACGGAAAGCACAGAGAACTCGTTTATACGCCATCCTCCCACGCCCCCACAGCACAGCCAAGATTCAATCAACTTCTGCCGTTAATATTGACCCACAACACCGCCAGGATTCAATCAACTTCTGCTATTAATATTGAAATGAAAATAATGAGAGGGTCTAGTCATCGCTCACATTGTTGGGCAACTTCGTTTAGGTGATATTTCAACCTCTAGAATTGACTTAGTTGACTGGCGAATGTAAACGCTAATGCTCGCGTGTAATTGCAGATCAAAGTTATAAACTGACTGGGACTCTTCCCATCTCTTGTACTCATCTCATAGGCCTCGATTCTCCGTTTTGCTCTTTGCGCCACCAATGATTGCACATACAAATTTTTACAAGTCTTGAAGACCGCTGGTAAAGTGAAATAAAAAATTTGTTCACACGTATGATAGATTTTCTAATGCTTCCTTTGAATATGAGGCAGTAACTGCAGAATAACTGCAGAATAACTGCATTCTATTTGTTATTCAAATATTTTACGGTTGAGAAGAGCTGAAGAGAAGCAGCTTTTGGCCAATTTGAGAGTGCGGTCCCTTCAGGACTGCAGAGCGAAGCAAATCCATTAGCTTCAGTTCTGAAAACACACACACACACAGCTATACAAACACACACACATGCACAAACAAGCACACACAGACAGACACACAGTCACACACACACAAATATACAAATGCGCACACAAACATACACACACACGCACGCACAAACAAGCACACAGACAGCCAGAAGGACACACACACAGACACACACACACACAGATATAAAAACACACACGCAACCAAGCACACAGTTTCATGGGAACGGCTTGAGTCCACGGTTCAGCGGCAGTTATATTCAAACGCTCCCTCAAGAAAGAAAGAAAGCAACAACCTAAATGAGTCCAGCAAAGTGGATTAAGCAGATTACTACTGCGGCGCCTTAAATTCTCCATTCTAATTTTATTTGTTCATTTCATCCTCCTCTCTACAAAATGGGCTGCCAGCATGCTCAGCGTTCTGTTGCCTTTTCAATGGACCTCAGTTCACACCAGGAATGCATTTTATTTTTGTAAGTACATAATAATGCTGGGTTTCAGCCAACAGAGCACTAGAGCTCTGCACCAGTCAGTGGGAGATAAAACAGACCAGAGCCTTTACTGAGACACACTTCTGAGGTAAATTAATCTCCAAGCTCGCCTACCCCCCACACTGTAATAATTATTAACCTGAAGCAACCCACAACAATGGAAGACAGGACTTCCATTTACTTTAGCAATTTAAGCCAGACTGTAAAAGGGTCTTGTCAAGTCACGTTTTAAATAACTGCTGAACTCACAAACATAAACACACACACCAAAATAAATGAATAAACTGGACTAACTGGCGATCTGTTCCTCTTTATCGCCGAGTGTCACATCTATTTCTTTGAGCACATCACGGTCGGTGGATTTTTCCAAATAAAAATTCTCCACGATGTTTCGTACGCACGGCTACAGGTGCCTGGAGAAGATAAACGTCCAAATAGAAATAAGCAGCTCCTCCACACTGTGTACTTTGAAAAGTTCACTTGCTTTTTTTTATTGCTAAACTGAAAAAGTGCTAATGTTACATGTGACAAAATTATTATTATTATGATTTTTTTTTAAATAGAGCAGCCATGAAAGCAAACAAAGGGAAGTTGTGGATGAAACAGAAGCCCATTTTGAGCGGGAGCAGTTTGCGGAAACTTCCGGATTACGCAGAACACCCACCACATGGGGGGTATTTCACAAAGCAGGATAACTGAGTTAGCTGGATAACTGCACAGAGTAAAACCCAGAACAGCTCTTTTTACTTCAGTCTATGTTCCAGATTTGGGAGGGTTCCGGGTTCCAGTGCAGTTATCCAGCTAACCCAGTAACCCTGTATGTAAAATACCCCAGTTTGATTTGCAAGTAGGTGATGCTTTTAAACGGCCTGGGTCCATTATTCACAGCGCTAATCCGAGATCAGGTTCCTTTCGTCTATATCCTAACCTTATCCACGATGAGCCTGAAAACAAAACTGACCCTAGATCAGAGCTCCTCCTCTGAGACGTTTTACGAATACAGGCCCCGAATTTTCACTTTCCCCTCCCAGGCTTTCCTTATGAACGCTCTGCTCTGCCACCCGCAAGCGCTTTCCCGCTAAGCGTTTAGATTAAAAAACGAACGCCGCGGTCTGTGCGCCCGTCTCAGACGAATTTCGATATTTCCCACGAGGCGCTTTCTCTACCCACTGGCCTCGCTTCTTCTGCCACCAGAGATTCGCTTCTCAACACCGCGCTGGATCTCCTAATTATGTTGTGATTAAAGCGTGATTATTACAGTCGTTTGTCACATTCATATTTCAAAAGGTTTTTTTTCTTTATAAATATAAGCCCCCCCCCCCCCCCCATGCACATATTTAAAATAAAATCCTCCAATCTGGAAAAAGTTTTGTCATGGCTCGACGGGATCGCTCAAAAATCCACAATTCCCCAACCCACCAACGTTCCGCCACTAACTTGCCGTTCAAATTTTTATTTTATGCCATCATCGGGGACAATTTATGACCCGCTCGCCGGTGCCAACGTGGCGACTTGCCCGGGGACGTTCGGGTTTCACGGCCTCGGCCCAGACCGCACGCTGCGAAAAGCTTCCGTTCCAGCACTTCGTCATAGTCTTCGTCTTCGTCTCGGGGCTTCTCGCGGGCGTCACGCACCCAGGCCGCCAAACGCCGCGTGTGACCGCGAGAACGACAAGTATTCCTGGCCTCTCTCAGCTGGAGCTTCGGCACTTTGGAAAGCAGATTTCTTTTTTTTTTTGGGCGAGTGGGGGGGAAGAGCGGGGGGTACGGATTACCTCAGCACTCAGAGAGGAATCCCTGCCTGGCCTGTTGCTATGGGCTTTGGAGAAGGTGGCAGCGGAGCGAACGAGTTTAGTTACCACCTCTTATGCTGCCTCACTCAGGACCAGGGGCCTGTACACGGTCCTGTACGCTGGAGCAAGCGGGTAATTAACGACTGTGGGGGGAAACACCCGGGGGAGCGGTGGGTGGGTGGGTGGCTGGTTGTGTGGGGGTAACGGTGGAAAAATTGGGTGGGTTGGGGGCGTCCTCTGCCAATGACAACAGTTTGTCGAGAGGCAACATCCACTTGTTAATACAGACCCTTGGCATCAGCGCCCAAGAAACGATTCAATGAGCAGTCTCTCGCGCACCGTACGTGCCTCCCCAATTAGCCTCGACATGCTCTCGCCACCCAGAATACAACGGGCCACTGCAACAATTAAAATAGTATTTGCCCCACACGTTCAGGAATGGCTAAAAATATATATATTTTAACAGGCTTTCTTGGAAACCAAACTGGGGTGGACTGAATCCAATGCCAGCTTTGCTCCATTTTTTAAAGACGTGATTGTGGATTGTATTTTATAACCTTGGAGTCCAGCCACCACTCAGCACCCCTGAATGACTGTTCGCAGATACGGGGGGAGAGGGGCACTACAAATTCCTCTAAATTACAGACAGCTTTTGTACATGGCCAACCACGTCAGCAATTCACAGAACTGAATGATCTTTCCTTGAGGGCATTAAAAAATTATTCTTAAAAAATCTGTCTGGAACGACCTGTGGCTTTTCTAAAGACGTTCGCTTACAATAGGAGGCGTGTTTTTTGGGCTGTGCGAGGGGAATTTCCGCAGCTGTGGTCTCGCATTGAGAGAGAGCCATTCAGCCGGCAAAAATGTCAAACGTTGTTACTATCAATTCAACAAATTGTTGAAACAATTACAAACCCATAAAACCCATCGCAATTTATCTGCGGTTTGGAGCGGTTCTCTTCATAAAGGCAGCGTGAATTAATGTCAACACGGCACAGTTACTCAATGGATCTTCTGTTCCCTTTGACCTTCTACACCGTGAATGCATTTCGCACGTTGGGGTTGGTTCTCTGTGCTTGTAGTGGAAGACTTCCACGGTGGACAGGGTTAACGCAGCCACACGTGCCCTTCCCACAGAGCTTCTAGCATGAGAAATGTAACGTATGCGGTTTAGTGCGTTGGTGCGTAATAAGACCGATGCGCGAGCGAAACGTTGAGAGTTTTCCATCTCTGTGCGCCTGACAGATAAAATACTGCGTCCTGAAAAACGATCCGCTCCGATTCGTTAAAGTGATGCATAGCTGCATCGGACAGGGAGACAGAACATCGTATGAAATGTCCTTCTATGGAGAAGAAAGAAAAAAAGGCTACTGGCTACAGTCTCCAAGGCCTCTCTCGGCGCTAGCCCGGGTCAGCTTCGTTCACGTAAGTACGCGCTCAAAAACCAGAGCACAGACAGAACAGTCCATTTTCACAGCGAGACTGCCAGGGGATGCTTAGGGGGGAGAAATGCTCCAGACAAATGGATTGCATCGCATTTTTATCATGTTACACAGGTTTCTGGCTGGAGAGAGCCACTTTCTTTTGCTTTATTGACCAGAATGCACCACGGTAATCAGATTGGGAGACAAAACAAGGCGTAATTTAATAGAGCACACAAAGGCCCACAGGAAAGGAACTCCGGGAGGGGGGTTGCTGAGTTTTTTGAGGAGCCGGCGGGAGGTCAGCTCTGCCCACCTTGAGTGGCGGGACGGCTCTCTGCAGGGGGGGGGGATGGGAAACACTTCCGTACGTTGGGAAGTAAACGCCCCCCGCGGGACACCCGCCAAGAGATGCTCTGAAGTTAATTTGAGTGCGCGCGCGTGTGGGTACGTGTGTGTGTATATCCGTGTGTGTGTGTGTGTCTGTGTGTGTGTGTGTGTGTGTGTGTGTGTGTGTGTGTGTGTGTGTGTGTATCTATCCATGTATGCGTGCAAGTCTTCTGGTTCATGCTGAGAAGTACCCTTTTATGGGGGTGAATGACATGCAGAATGCGAGGTGACACAGACACACACACACACAGAAACACACAAACCAATGGGAAAGAGATCTGAGAACTTAGACTCAAAGCATACAGAAATACAGCAGATGTTCCTTACGTAACCGCTTTGGAGTGCATCTCAGAGACTAATGTAAATTTGGCGCCGACCGAGCTTCAACATCGCTCATTAAAGCGATAAAACGTAAACGCGCCATCGTGACTTTTCTCAGACCTGTTTCGACATAAGCGTCCCTTCACCGTGACGTGATGGGGCACGCCCCCACTACATGACAGACAGCAAAAAAGGACGCTGGCAGCCCTGTGTCTATACCACTTTACTTTGATATGCAAACACACAGCAAGTACCGGCACTTGTAGCACGGGAGGCAGTGGCTGTGTAAATGGCAGACCAGAGTCAAGGACTTCAAATCTTCAGGCAGAGTTAATGTATTGCTCATACATGCTGTCCTGAGGACTGCAAACGAGATGTCCCCCGCCCAGGAAAAGAAAAATAACCATACAGAAATGTCATATATTGTAAAATTGTAAAATATGCGGACTTTATAGAAAACATAATGTTACATATATATTTGACAGCATTGTCCCTTTTAAAAATATACATGTCAATGACAAAAACACTGGACTTATGGTTCTGGCTCAATGCCACAATGCCATCAGCTGATTGAAGTCCTCATTTGGATAGGGTGTCAACTCACTGGCGATTTCGTTTAAACTACAATCCCTTGTTAAGAATGCCTTTGTGTTCAAAGACAACTATTAGCGTTTCTGTCATGGCTTTTTGTTTCGATTTTGCTGGGCTGTTAATAACATGTTATTATTGGAATAAAACATCAGCGCCACTATTATTTTGCCCTGAATAATTGCTATGTTTGAAATTAACTTCAGAGTTATCCAAGAAGGGTTCGGGGGTTAGTTGCATTTCAATGCAGACAGTTCAGGAAATTAACTGACATTCAATTCACAGACTGAAAAATGTCCATGACGTTCTATTAGGACTGAATTTAAATTGGTGACCCCAATCCTGGTTAGCTGAGAGAGGTTATTATTTTTCCTGCCGCACGCTAATACTTTAGCATTGTTTTGCAGATTTTAACAGTATTCATTCTATTACATTACATTAATTCAGCAGATGCGGTTGTGCACATTGTGAGCGATTCACGCGTGTGCGCTTGTGTGTTTGCGTGCATGAATGTGTGTGCGAGCATGTGAGTGTGTGTGTGTGTGAGCATGTGAGTGTGTGTGTGTGTGAGCATGTGAGTGTGTATGTGTGTGTGTGTGTGTGTGCGTGAGCATGTGTACGTATGTGCATGCGTGTGAGCATGTGAGTGTGTGTGTGTGTGTGAGCACCCTCACTTTCTACCCTCATCCTGGCTGTTCTGCAGGTGATGGGTGGCCATTGCTTCTCACGAGACACGTTCAGTGTTGTACTCCACATAAGCTCCGTTACCCAGGCTCCCGTGGGTGAGCGTGTGATGATCATTAGCGAGCCGGAGCGAGACACAGGCCTACCTTCCCGTGCTGTCCTATCCTCTCGTAGCAGATCACAGCATCCTCCCACAGCTCCAGCTTCTCGTAGATGAGCAGGGCGGAGCTCGTGCAGCCCAGGTCCATCAGAAGACTGGCCAGCTGCCTCTGGGGGGGTCACATTTACATCAGCTATCTGATCACAGCAACGAGACTGACCAACACACGACCAGAAAACATGCACCCTAAAGCGGAGTTAGTTATATCCCTGGAGTATGTGATAGAAGCAGCACTCTCATTACCGAGCTGCTAGATGTAAAAAGAAATTAAATTATTTACCAATAATCATGAAAAAATTTAACAATGTAAATAAAGAACCCCACGTGCCGTCTTTGCAACTGTACCAAACCCCTGGGGGGGGGGGTATTTGGGCGATACCTCCCCAGTCCCGACCCAGCCTGTGCCCATCTCCCCAAGCCGAACCCCCCGGGTGCCCCCTGGCGCATGCTTCATCACCAAGTTGTAAAGCCCTCATTCAGACTGCCACTGAAACGGGCGTCCAGGGGGAACGCCCGCTCGCACCTCCGAGGAGCCACACTTATGGGGAGGGAGGCGGGGAGGTTAATGACCCTTATAGGATCTGCGAGCAGAAAAAAGGCCCTTTTGTGCCTTGAAATTGGATGACTTTGCAGGATGTTACACCAGCGATTTGGACTCTGCGGAGACGCGAGGCACCCGCGCAAACAGAGGGCAATTTGCATGAAGATACCCCTCACTCCGAGAAGATTTACTGTTTGTTATAATTCTGTTTATACAGTTTTAACAGCATGGGGGCCGCTCCCTTCGTACCCTCAGCTCAACAAATTATTTTTGAAAAGATGGCGGGGGGGACGGGGTCCGGGAAGCGGAGCGGAGTGGGCCGGTTTGTTTATCGGTTGAAAGCATTAACTCGTGGCTGGGCCCGAGTGGAATTTCCTGGGGGTGGGGTGGGACTTGTCTGATAGGATCACTACGCTAGAAATATGAAACCACAATTTTAACACGACCCCTTTGACCCCCATCGTGTCACCGCTGGCATGGCAACTAGAGAAGAAAAATAACCTTGTATCATTGCCTTATCTGTCAAGCTCCAGCAAAAAAATTATAATTATAAAATAAAAATTAATAAAAATCTTTATCACCGCTTGACGTGTCACAGAGTAAATCCTACGGAGAACCACGCCCCCTTTTCCCTTTCCCTCTCCCTCTCCCTCTCCCTCTCCCCCTTCCAGGTCGGCCTATCACGTCCCACAGAGTCAATGGCAGTAATAAATCGGGATTTATTTCCCCGTTGTCACCGGCACCAGTCATGTGACCAGAGCCCTGTGAAGGCAGAACGTGAAGCTAATGGCAAACAGGACTGAGGGGAAAAAAACAGCCGTACCGGCCTTTTAAATTTTTTTTTTTTACTGCTTTCTGAGTAATATCTATCACACTATCAGTCTCTTTCAGCATCTTTTAACCATCTCAGGGAAAAGGACAGGAGGGTTCTGCTGCCATTTTGGGGAGATGGGGGTTACAAAAGAAAGGCAACAATCAAAACCCCAACATATCCCCCCTCCCCCACCCCTCCCTTGCCTCACAGGAGGCGGCACCGTTACACGCCACGCTCATCACTCCACGGCATAGTGCGTCATGGTGGGACAGCAGTCTCTGCCCTCCCGGCGCTCGTTCCCGCGGTTACGGGCTGGAGTCGCCGTAGCGCTCAGCTGGGCAGAAGGGGAGGGGGCGTTGGGTTGACATGCAGAACACAACCGCTTCAGAGAACAGGCCGGAAAGGTCACGTACTGCGGGGCTGCAGGTGTGGTCCGCGTGCGGGGGGCGGGGGGTGTAAGAGGAGCAGGGAATCGATGATCACGCTGACCACAAAAAAACACACAAAAAAAACTAAATCAGCGTGTCCAAAACTAGCCACTTGCCCTTTTCTGGAACGTGACACAAAGCGTTTTGAGTCGTCAGACTGAACGGACGCTTTTAAAATCAGAAAGAGGGACGAATATCGAAGTTTAAAGAAGTGGCTGTCTCGGTGGTACAGCCTGGAGAGCACAGTCCGCATACTCATTGCGAGCCGTGACGTCGGCGGTTCGAATTCGACCTTCGACGCACGTCTCTCCCCCCCCACTCTTCCTCCCTCTCTACACAGTGCTGTCCAATACAGCTCAAAAAGCCCTAAAAATCTATTTTTTTTTTTTTTTTAAAAGGAAAAAGCATAGTTATCCGTGGAATTTGTTGGAAGTCTCCGAGTGGCTCTGCGAATTCAGCCGTTTTTATATATATATTGTTTTAAGTAAGATCTTTCTTTAAGAAACTACATTTGCGCTCTTCCTGCGATGAAAAGAAAACCGACACAAATATAAAGTGTCTCTGAAGGGTGAATGCACTGATAAGGGCAGCAGGTTCAAAATTCACTACGTTAATTAAAAGTAATGAAATTCTCCCTCTCTCTCTCCCTCACTCACTCGTGTGCGTGCTCTGTCACACACACACACACACACACACACACACACACACACACACACACACACACACACAGGATGTGTGTGCACAGACCGAGTTTAACACAGCCGAATAATCGAAGGGCATTGGCTGTCCCCAGCCTGACAGCGCATAAGGACACATTACTGTCCCATAACTGCATTCTGAAGACCGTTGAACCTCCAGCACTGGCTACATCACAAGGAGACAATGGCCTGACCCTGCTCTCTCCGCTGCTCTGACTCCGATATACCGCTGATGCGCCAGAGCCCAGATTAAATCACAATGCTGACACGCTCGCTAATTACAAATTACTGGGCCTGTGGTGATGGATAGGCTGGGCCGCCTGTGAATTTGGGACAAAGAGCCTTCTTAAGAAGCCTTGCACAGCCACTGTAGGCTTTAATTCTGGCCTATTTGAGAAGGCGGGGTGGGGAGGGGCCCGAGGGAGGTCACTCAATAAACAGCACTGGGATGGGTGATAAACGGGGCGAGCGGAGGAGATCGGGGCGGTTGGCGCTGGCCGTTCATAAATCCTGACCAGAGAGACCAGGGGAACGTCCAATCAAAACCAGGCCTGCAGCGACTTGATAGGCGGATGGATATTAATGCAATCCCCCCTGTGCGATGAATACGGACAGTGTTACTTTGGCCTGCTGCTCATCTCTGCTAGCGACCTGGAGGCTAACAATGTGAGCTTTCTCGCCTTTCTATTTGTGTTCAAGTGAAGTAACTAAGTTATGTTTTTATGGACATTATAAAAGTATCATAAAATATGTTTTGCTTAAATATTCATCACTAGCAGTAGAGCAACCATCTTCACAGACATGCCAACATTCACCTGCCCAAATATGTAATCAGTAAGGTGACCAGACTGCATTGTGGGAGGTGAAGTGTTGACGTGGGGTCGTGGTGCTACATGCAGTGCTTTGATACCATTTAATCCTAGTTATTTATTGCATTTGTGTCACCCGCTAATCACACAGCAAGCACAAAAATCACGATTTACGGGTCAAAAGGGCGTTCTGTATGGGAAATGCACCCACCCTCCCGAAATACAGGACATCTCTGCCAATACGGGACTGTTGGAAACCCTAGGTGGGGGTGAAGTTGCCGGGTTACCTGCAGAGCCCAGCGAGTCGGCGGCTGGCAGCTGTAGAACACCTTCAGCCGCTCCGTCACCGGCGAGCTCTTCTTTTCAAAGTAATCCACCAGGGTCTGGAACAAAAGAGAGGGGGTTACAAGCCGCGCGGGGACGGTCACGAGGGGCAGGAGACCAGGCCTATCTCTGGGGCTCCAGAATAAACGGATTACATACAGTCATTAAGCATTCAGATTGGTCGGGGCGAAGGCGTCTGGCGAAGCCGGTGAACAAGCTCGAAATTCAGTTACTCGCCGCGACGCAAAACGAGACACAAACGACTTTGCTGATAGTGATCATCACAGACATCATTATTCCACCCTGCCAGCAAGGCAGACCCCGTTTGAAGGTCCCTGCGGGCACACAGTATAATTCTAACTGTGCCATCCCAGCTGAAAGATCTGCAAATAGCTTTAATTGGACCCAGCTCAATACATTTCCTTAAATACAGCACTTTTTTAAGTGGGAAATTTAGATCCTGCTTTGCAAAAAATGCCACCCCAACAAAACATTAGCTATACCCCCTGTCCCATTGGCGATGATGAGACAATGTGACCTGGGAAAACCTTGAACTGAGACAGAGAGTAACAAGGTATCTGGGATGATTATTCAAGATAAGACACGTAATTATGAGTAATGGGGGTGAGGGCGAGTTGGATGGGTGTGATTGGCCACCTCGTTCAGGTAATGAGATTGAGTGCTCGATCAGTGCTCCTAAAATGGTAGCTTCCGGAAGAAGTTTAGCCCTGTTACCAACGGTGCATGAGCTCTGTCATCAGTAGCAGATGCTCTTATCCAGAGCGACTTACACAGCATTTTTTTTTTTGTTGCATTTATACATAGTATCCATTTTTACAGCTGGATATATACTGAAGCAATGCAGGTGAAGTACCTTGCTCAGGGGTACAACGGCAGTGTCCTACGTGGGACTCGAACCTGCGACCTTTCGGTTACAAACCCAGTTCCTTAACCACTGTACTACACTGCCGCCCGAGAATCAGCCAGGGTTATCTCTATTTATTTGAGAATCTATCTGAGAATCAGCCAGGGTTATCTCTACGGGGCATATATCTGAGAATCAGCCAGGGTTATCTCTACGGGGCATATATCTGAGAATCAGCCAGGGTTATCTCTACGGGGCATATATCTGAGAATCAGCCAGGGTTATCTCTACAGGGCATATATCTGAGAATCAGCCAGGGTTATCTCTGCAGGGCATATATCTGAGAATCAGCCAGGGTTATCTCTACGGGGCATATATCTGAGAATCAGCCAGGGTGATCTCTACGGGGCATATATCTGAGAATCAGCCGGGGTTATCTCTACGGGGCATATATCTGAGAATCAGCCAGGGTTATCTCTACGGGGCATATATCTGAGAATCAGCCAGGGTTATCTCTGCGGGGCATATATCTGAGAATCAGCCAGGGTTATCTCTGCAGGGCACGCTGACCATAAAGTGTGACTTGGCTGTCAACCATTCATGCCCAAAAGCAGTGGGTAATGCTGTGAGAGGCGGTTTTGAAAAGGGGCAAAGAAAAAAAAGTCCAGCCCAGTCCAGTCCCTCACAGAAAGACAACATCCACCTGCTTCTTTCAGCGTTGGCCTCGTGCCGGTAACGCCACCTCAAACATCCCATTTCTGTTGATGCGCACGCCACAGCGGTTCATCCTGCTCGATTTGCACGGGACGGAATGGTTCCAGAAACCTGTGGACGGCTGCCATTTTGAAGGGAACATACGGAAAAGAGAGACAGTCGACTGTCGGACTGTCGTAGTTCGGAGCCACAGGGAGAGCTTAGAAACTGTCACGATCCGATATTCTGGCACAAGCAGAAAAAAGGCAAGGCAGGCACCCCAAAGCGGAGCATAGCCCTCCCTCCCTCCCTACCTCCTATAGCATTAATGCAGGGGGGGGGAGGGTCATTTTATTCACAATTCAAATCATTGCTTCGCTTCCAGGAAAATCAGCCTACGTCATTAGGTCTGATGACAGTGACTCCGCAGTAGATTATTTTTGGTCACTCCGAAATTGGAGACCTTGTTGTTTATGGGTGCTGGTGCTTAGTCGACCGTGAAAAGTCTATTTTCCCCATAAATACGGTTTGTGCTACACGTCAAAAAGAGTGATGCTAATAGCTGGCTACAGGTAGCCGGAGGGGAGGGGAGCGTTCACAAAAAAATACACAACGGCAAGCAGCTGAAATTCAACAAACCGTGGATGTGTCACAGCTCAACGGTGCAGCCTCAACTGCCAAAAGAGTCTGGCGTTCAAAAAGGCCTGCATTCCTGGGGTAGAAGTGCAAACCATTCTTATTATTTAAATGGTAATAGCTTCTCTTCAAAAGGGCTTCTTTTTGCATATATTTCCGAAAGGGTGATCTACACCAGAAACCAAAGCTCTGAGGCATCTAACCCTAAGCAGAAGAGGCTCCGAGACTCTTTAGACATGCAAATTTATTCATGTGGGGAAAAAAAGCATTTTCGTTTTCCACGTGAAATGTTTTATTCCTCGGTTTGCAATAAGACCAACTTGTGGCAGCAGTGCCCCAAGTCCCCCCCTTAAAATGGTGTCATCGCCACCGCGGCATATTCTTAGGGCGTTGCAGGTATCAAACATCTTTCCGTCGTTTGTGAGATCAAGCCATCCAAACGAGGCCACAGAGGTCAAACACCTTCCTTGATATCACTGAGATTGCAGGGGGGGCGCGAGGATGGGAGGGATTCAGGGTTCAGTTCAGATCCTCCAATTACACACCGCACCCCCCCCCCCCCCACCGGACTCCTCTCCGTCCTCCTGTCAGTCACTCGCCTATTTGACGTCTCGCCCCCCGAGGAAGGATTCATGGGGCGGGGGTAGGGGATCACCTGTCACGATTACAGGAAGCTGTGGGCTACCGGCCCCAGCGCTCTCGCTTTTAAACTTTCCCCATATGGGCCCGCAAAATGGAATATGTCAATCACAGCACGCTTCGAGACAGCCATTTACAGACATTAGTGACAGGACGGTGCGTTCCTTTAGGGAGGGATTGGTGGTGGGGGGAACGGGATGTGGGGTCCACATACTTGGGAACCTGTACCACCCCGCGTGGATGCAGTCACATGGGCTGTGCGCTCCGTTTGATGCGCTAGCCCCTTGGCCTCTCCTTGACAGTGGCATGAGGATGCTCACTTCAGCTCAAAAGCCTGTTCTAAAGGTCGGGGTGGGGGGGGGGGCATTGTGGAGGAGGAGAAGAGGGGGCCCCCCCCCCACGACGACGTCCGGAAATGAAATTTCTGGTTGGCTTGTTGCAATCAGGTTTCCTCTAACACAGCGAGCGAGGTTCATTTGCGGAAGATTGGGGGGGTAACTAATCTCATTCTTCCGCGGCCAGTGGGGTCCTTCAAACGGGAACGGCATGAGGGACTCCTCTGCATGACTGCTGTCCGCACTGAGGCTGTTCTACAGGCCTGCCCGCTTCTTCAAACGGAGACTTTCTCCTTCAGGAGCTAGCTGAAGCACACCATGCCGCTATGTCTGAGTACCTGTGGTTCAAAGGAAGAATTCCCCATACTTACTTCAATCGGCTGTATTGTTAGGTTTATTGTGTTAGTAACCCAACCAAATATAACTCGAGTCATTTCCATAAGTTGTAAAATGTACTTTTCCAATTTGACACTAACGCAATTCCCATCTGGCATTTTCACCAGCATTTCACAATGAACTACGGAAGCTTGAGATGAGGGAAATTACGGACAAGGCCGTCTAAAACGTCTCTCAGGATAAACCTTGAAAGACAGGAACATCATACTGACGTGCCCAATTAGTCGACTGACCAGTGCACGCATGTATAGATGATTGATTCTGAAATCGTAACGGCAAGCAGCCGTGAGAATGAACGTCACTGTCCGTGTACTACCTGTATTAAACGGGAGCAGAGTTCTCCCACCTGGGCCATCAGGAATAATTTGTGTAAACACTAGGATCATGCGAAGCAGAGTATCAAATGTATTGTACCATCAACGAAAAGACAGTAAAGATAATTTTGCTTGACATTTTTGGGTGAATTTTTCCTTGAAATGGTAAGTCCTTTTGGAAGCAGGCTTTCTTATTCCCTCGGCGCTGGTGTGCGGCCAGTTCAAAGCGAGGGGCTGTGCGGTGTGAACGAAAGCGAGGGGCTGTGCGGTGTGAACGAAAGCGAGCGACTCATTAGCATTTGTATGACATGAGCACTAGGGGGGAAAAAACAATGTGCTACAAACACCGGTCGACTCTGCCAATCACAGAGCAACAAAATGTCCGCCGTACCTCGTTTGGTCGAATCGAGACCGAATCTGAAATGTAGACGCAGTTAAATGGTTACCCATTTCAGAATTTTATGTAGATTTTCTTATAACCGATTTTTACATCCATTTTGTTTTACTCCCCATTTGGAATGCACCCTCAAAGTGCCCCTCCACGTCCTTTTTTTACTGCGCAGAACACTGGATAAAGCTGCGCAGCCATTGTAGTTTCGTATGCAGCTGATGCAGGCAAACTGCAACCACCTGATTGGCTGGAGGAGTCTGCCTTCTATGATGAGGCCCAGCCAGCTCCAGCCCTCCCTCCTATTGGCTAACACTGTAGCCAATTAGGTGCTGCCAGTCTGAATTCTTGCAGCTACACACAATGTCCTCAAACTCCAAGATAAAGTCCATAATAAATTTTTTTTTAAAATTTTTGGGTAAAAATGAAGTATCCAAAATGAGGGAGACAATCTTTTAATCCTTCCGCGACATTCAAGCTGTTGAGAGCTGTCGAGTGATCAGGCTCACAGACTCTCGCTGAATACAAAAAAACCATCATATATATATATATATACACAAGAGGTCAAAAGACAGCAATGATGGTCCACGGAAAAAAGCATGCATCGCTCTGTGAATGATAATCTGTACTCCCTACAGCAGTGGGTTAAATGTGGGATGAGCCCAATTCAATGTGAATGGTAATATACTCCAAATGAGCCAGCATTCTGGCGGCAGTAGGCTCTTGGCTGACCAGAGGGAAAGGCCAGCTTTAACACCCAGATTGTCGTGATATTTAATGTGATTGGTATAAAATGGGACATGTTGCTCTGCACGCTAAAGACTGCTTTAGTGCTTTTAAGTTCTGTTGCCGGCGGTCCCACTCCGGAAAAGACGCAAGCATTGTGGGGACACTTGTCGGTCAAACACACGCTTAAATAAGCAGCACAAGACAAACTCACAAAGGAGCTTGGTCAAAATAAAAAACCTTAATCGTCACGATATGTTCTGGGTCTCCGCGGGTTTACAAGCCGCTGACATCAATCGGTTGTCTGGTCTTTTGTGGCGAAAAGTCACGTCTGCGTTCTTTTGAAAGTGAATAGCGGGTTTTATACGGCTGTCAGGCTTCACAAGGCTACATGGCGACTTTTAAAGGACAGCATATGATGATGTAACGTTTCTATGTCAAAGACTCAGTATTTACAACATCAGATCGGGACACAAAGAAAAACTGACGTCAAGATTCTGCTCACTGTCAATCCTCTTAAATTAAAAAGCTATTATCGTTATTAGTATTAAAAATCACATTCAACAAAAGTTGCAATTAAAAATTTGAGAAGAAAAAAAACCGCATCGGTAATAACCACCTAACTCTAACAAAAACAATATTTGCAGCTGGAACAAAGATGAAATTCAATTACTCTCAAGCTACTTCCATATTTTACGGAGAGGCACTGCCGTTTGTTTTACTGCAGCGGAGTGTGCCTCTGTAGTTATAACATTACAAACACTCACTGAGTCTCATTTCCTCTCTCCCATTATTACACCCACCAATCATACGCCACAAAGTTCAATTCAATTCAATAAATCCACACCGTCCCTGATGGCCAATTCATTTTGCGGCTGGGTTATAAATAACATTAGGAACACCGTACAAACACACGCACAACAAAAAACAACACAACTGTGATAAAAAAACTAATTAAAATCATGTAAGCATCGTCAGGGTAATATCAGCCAGGATTTTGCTCAGCCTAAGTCATTTGGAAATCGAAAAACTGCATGTATTTGCATAAGGAACGGAATAACAATACATAAAATTAATAACTCAATGAGATTTTATCGTATAATACAAACGGGCAACATATCGTAATTATATTTTTGTACACCGATTATTGGGATTGCTTTAAAAAAAAAAAGGGCCAGTTTTACCCCATTTGAAAGATTTTGCTACTGGCAGAAATGCATTTCTCAGGAGGAGCCGTCAATCACTTAATATGGATTTTGTTTTATGGAGCATGTGTTTCTCAATTTGCTCTGATTCGCTCAACTTCTTACTTCTAATGACAGGATTAATTGAGTTTCAGCTTCGACAGCCGAGACAGAAACTGAAAATCATCAGAATGTCAGACAAGCCTTTGAAAAATTTTGTTAAATTCAACATGGTTCTATCGACTTAAAAAATTCTCAGAAAAACTGGTTCCATATCTACATCACATGGGAGCTTATTCTAATACTGATCTACTGAACAATACAGCATGCATGTAGAATTCTAATGTAGGATTCTGCAGGCATAAACGGACATACAAGCGTGTTTTCACATAAATAATTTTGGAGCAAATTAAAATAAGATGGGATATGAACACATTTAAGAAAAGTATTAATGGTTCAGGCTAATAAAGAATGAGTCCACATTTAATCCGAAAAGTTAGAGTGAATTTAGTAACCCAGCATCACAGCATAGCAACTCCATACTACAGCTTTTTCTAGCATAGCGCTAAACCTGGAGGCCCCAATCTCCTTCCTGTCTGTGAGAAAACCTGGAGAACGTGACATACTGCCCACCAGGGACCTGACAGAAACCTCAGCAGACGAACAGATCTGATAAATATTACGTTTCGCAGAGCCGGGGCAAGATGTGATCTGAAAAAATTAGCGGAAGCTGAAGTCCAGAACTGCTTCGGACTCATAAATACTCCCTTGACCTTTCACCTTTGCACTGGTAGAGCCACTAAAGTGCAACGCAAATCAAGAACAATAATGATTTACAGTGTGGTGAGAGGGGGAGATAAAGAGAAGAAAATGACGGCATCCAGGACACAGATGGAATTCGGAGGAGGTGCAGGGAGGTGGTGTGGGCCGCAGGAGGCCATGGTGTGCAGGGGACAAAGCGGGGCGCAGGAGGTTACGGTGTGCAGGGGACAAAGCGGGGCGCAGGAGGTTACGGTGTGCAGGGGACAAAGCGGGGCGCAGGAGGTTACGGTGTGCAGGGGACAAAGCGGGGCGCAGGAGGTTACGGTGTGCAGGGGACAAAGCGGGGCGCAGGAGGTTACGGTGTGCAGGGGACAAAGCGGGGCGCAGGAGGTTACGGTGTGCAGGGGACAAAGCGGGGCGCAGGAGGTTACGGTGTGCAGGGGACAAAGCGGGGCGCAGGAGGTTACGGTGTGCAGGGGACAAAGCGGGGCGCAGGAGGTTACGGTGTGCAGGGGACAAAGCGGGGCGCAGGAGGTTACGGTGTGCAGGGGACAAAGCGGGGCGCAGGAGGTTACGGTGTGCAGGGGACAAAGCGGGGCGCAGGAGGTTACGGTGTGCAGGGGACAAAGCGGGGCGCAGGAGGTTACGGTGTGTCACAGAATGGAAGACTTCATTAGAGGGGTTTTTTCCCCCCTGGGTGTTTTTGGAAGAGCCTCACCAATGGAAACCTGCTTTTGGAATTTCTCATTCGAACTCTTGAAGCGTTAATGGATTCAAGATTCAAGAGTTTTATTTTGCCATATGTAACAAGTACAATGGAATGCTTACTCTCCGCTCATTCCCATAGCATAAAAAAATACAAAGACGATATGTTATAACAGTGCAAAGAGCAATAGGAAATAAAACAAATAGCGATAAATAATAAATAATATGGTCAGTGGGATAGCTCGGTCCCTGGCCTCTCTTTTTCTACCTCATGGGAAACATATGAAATGTACACAATCTAAGACATCCTGAATAAAGTCATATATATATAGAATCACTTAGCTGTTGAGCCAATCACAAGGCTCAACTAGGTCAAAGACTATCCTTGTGCATGTACAAGATCTCAACGCTGGTCATCAGCACCAATTGACCAAAGGCACAGTTCTGTCCGGTTGTCATGTCAACATAAGCTGGTTTGCCCACAGCACATCTCTTGCCTTCCTTTCAGAAATTAAACTGAAGATGTGTTTTTTTTTTTTTTTTTTTTTTTTTTTTGAAGGAAGGAAATCATACATATTTTGTGAAACTGGACATTCTGAACAGTGTTACAATCGATGCAAGCTGATGCAACGTTTTCTTCACCATAGAACAAAAATGTTAAAGCCATGTGCTTGACTAAGGACTGATGGCTCACTGCTAACTAAAGCCTGTAGAACAATAAACCAGCACTGGGTGGAGGCAGAAGAGTTATATCATAAATCAACAATAACAGCTCAGTCTGAATTACACTGGGTGACCTTTATGAATACAAATAGCTAATTACAGCTCACCAGGATAACCCGCCAACAACACATACTTCTTTACCATTCAAGATTTCCCCCATTACTGTGTTTATAACATCTCTGAAAGTGTTTCCATTAAATTACTTATTTAATGGAATTACTTATTATTGGAAAGTTATCCTGCTGGTGCCCTGGCTTTGTGAAACAACATTTGGAAATGCATGGCTGCTTGCTCTCACCTGTTTTCCCAACTTTTAAATTGACTGCCTTTTCGCGATGTTTAAAACCACCAACCTGAGAACGTAAAGCTTCGGACTCAATCTCGGGGACGTTATTGATCTTCTTACAAACCTAATTTAACGTATAAGAAAACACACACCACGCTTGGCGTGATCAGAATCTGATTAAAAACAGAGTAACCGGCCCGGAGTGGTGACAACGCTGGAACTTCGCCCGAGCCTAATCTTACTGGATATGCTGTTGCTTTGGTTTATTTGTCAACAGACTGTCCCCGTGAAAATATAAGGGGGCTACTGGGTTGCTCATCCTGTTAAGGCGCTGTGCCTGTGAGTGAATGAGCCCCATGTTCAGTTATCAAATCTGGACCATGCTGGGCAGTCCATAATCATCCGTAGTGTTGCCAAGGGAGATTCAGACAGCGGAGATGACCATGCCTCATCGTTTACCAGGACCCCACGTTAGCCAATCGGGTGGCCGCAGACCGTTGACTCAAGCCGCAAATTAAGTGTGACATCACATCAGGAGAGCACACACTTGTCTGCACACTCGTAAATAGATAATGGAGGGTGTTGATGCAAAAAATGTGGCTGTTAAGCTGTAAAATATGACTGGGTATATCAAATAGGGAGGGGAGAAATGGAAGGAAATGCACAAAAATACCTCAAACATGCAAATTCACATTTGAGATGAAAGTACCATGCTAGTCCGTGCTCTCCTGCACCGACGGAGCACGTCGCAGTGATCCGGTGCTTTCCGTGTATATTGATTGGGCTTTCCAAACTGTGGAGAAGGGGTTAAAAAAAGAGGACTGCATTTGGATGTGGGAACATCCAGCGGACTGCGGAGGCGCTAAAAAATGAGAAGCTCAGTCAACTCAGCAGTGAAAAACAGAGACCAGAAACAAAAGGAGGGAAACCAGCTGCCAGCCCAAATCCCTCTCACTCTGTCCTCTAGTCCCCCAAAGAGACGAAACAAAAAAAAATATCCAAAAAGAGACAACTCTGGCAATGGGCTGGCTGTATTAATATGCTGCAAAGCACTTCACATTACAATAATGCTGCATGGAAATTCACAGGGCAGAACTACGGCAGGGATTTTATTGGTGCAAATCCGTGGGGGTGTTTAAGCCATTGCGCATTAGTTTCCAAAAAAGAAAAAAGACCCATATGCACGGCAAATGCACATCCCCTCATGTGGAGGGATTAGTGATCCCGGGTACCACAGATGCTAACCTGGGGCAGAGCGTACACCAGGGGCAGTGACAAACACAAACCCGTCCTTACGAAAATCGAATATACTGGAACATACAAAAATTCACAGGAACAGGACTCATTCGGCCAAAAAGACGAGGGGATGGTGAGATGGCTTGGCTTAGAAACCGGTTAGAAACTGGCACCTCCTATTCTTTGAAATGCATGCCGTGGGGCCGTTCCTCCAAAAGATGGCATACAGCAGTGCCCCTTGACCCCGATTAATTTGGACCAGAGAATGGACTGCCCCCTACAGGCCAACACCACCATCTGCAAGAGACGGAGCCTCCCAACCCAAACACATGTAGTTTCAGTCATATTGGGCGCATTGCGTCATGTCTTCTGGGAAGTCAGTTTTGGGGAGAGAGAGAAAAATGTGTACACACCGATAACCTTGTTTTGTTTGAATCTTAAAAGTGTGTTTCCCACAGCGTGGGCATTCCCTTTGTTTCTGAATGCACGGTGCTGACTTGTGCATTTACAACAGGGGACTGGCAACAACGGCGGTCTGGCCAGCGGTGATACGGTTCAAAGGGAGAAGAAACCAAAGAATAGCAAAGAGGTGAACGAGTTTAATACTTCCAGGGAGCGTAAAAAAAAAACAGTGACTTCTCAAAGTTGTTTTGAAAGACTTATTTGTGGTGGGAAAACGGAGACGTGCCCTGACAGTCTGAAGGACGGGAAGCAGCAGCAAACAGGAAGAGTGCCAAATCCAGGCTCCACAAGACCTACTGCCATTGCCTCCCATCAACTTAATTCCACTCTGGAACAAACGATGATGTTTTTTTGTTTTTTTTTACTCTTTAATGCCGTAGACTGTGGCAAAGAGCTTGAACTGTCAAGCACTTGCAGAAAGGAGGGGTATAAAGTATAAAGTGAGAGAGAGAGAGAGAGAGAGAGAGAGAGAGAGAGAGAAAAAGGGACGTCTACATGGTTTGTGGTAATCCTGCATCCACCTAGAGGGGAGCCATTAGGCCACAACTATTCATTCCTGCCGATAAAGGGCTTTATAGAAATGGCAAGTGGATATTAAATCTTCCCGCTCTGCAAACGTACAGCAGGCAGGTCTTAAGGTGGTCGACGGTGGCAGCTTCTCAGAAAGCCTGGGTCCTTCGTGCCGCAACATGAAAGAACGCGCCCCACGACGGGTTATAAACCCCCTACCGCCCTTTTTCAGTGTCCGAGACGTCGAGAAATCGGGGCGAGCAGCAAGGAGAAGAACGTGAAATGAAAACACGGTTCAAACTTTTTGCCTCCTTCCTCCCCGCCTTTCTCCACCAGTGAGCCGTCACAGTGCGCGAGCCACCTGTCACTCATCTGATCTGAGGTTTGATGAGTTGAGTGATTCTGCGGAGGGGGGGGGGGGATCAGCGGTGGGATCAGCGAGCACAACGTTTTTTGACGTAAGGGCGCAGTCGCTGCCGATGAACCTGTCCGTCACATGGCTTCCTCCGGGGAGTCCCTTCGGCACTGTTGGCCGAGTTCTGTCAGATCCGCTTGGTGATCTCGCGCACGGTTCCATACGTGTCACTCAGGCTTGGGTGATAAATAAATAAATAAAATCTCATACCATTTAACGCCAGTCTCTATTTCTCCTTCACCTCTCCCTGCACCCCATTCACAGAACCGCTCGGCCGACCCCCGCTCCTACATTTCCATACATTCCCCCCCCCCCCGACCCCCACCATCCCCAAACCCCCCAACCCCCCAGCGCTGACCTTGCCTGTCTCGGCTGAGACAGCTTGGAAACACCTGGGGCGGCTTGCTGGGGAGGGAGGCTGCGCACGTACACGATGATGTCATTCCTCGGCTCAGAACGAACCCAAGCGCATAAATTACTCCCAGACCGCCTTACAGGTCCGGTGGACCATCGCAGCCCTTTGGGGTGGGGGGGGTGGGCAGGATGGCATGAAGGCGCGTGGACGGACAGACGGGGTCCGTCTCCCCCGGACGGCTGCTCGTCTAGACGACCCCCCTAAGTCGGGCTAAACGTGAGGAGGAAGCTGTTGTCCCATTCCTTTTGTTATCAGAGGGACAGAAGAGCCGAGCGCCGGAGAGCTGGAGCCACCGCCAAACCACCACTAAATCACACAAGAGGGAGCTTTAAGGACCTGCCATTTCCTTTCCCGGCTGAAGAGTAACAGACACCATGACAAATATGCTACTGGGACTTCAGCACAGGTGGGGAGAGGGGGGGGGGGGGGGCAAACCGCCCCCTTTGTATGGGTGCGCGAGTCTCTCAAAACGCTTCCAATGCGTTGCACGGCATTGGAATACTGACTTCAGGGATTCCAATTCCGGGGTCATCATTGATTACATGTGCAACAAAGACCTGGTTGGCTTGATAATGCCCATCCCAACAATATGCACGGTGTAGAAGAGGGGAGAAATTAGATTTTGGGGCCGTATGCTTGTGGGGGCGTGGTCAACATTCACGTGGCGGGACGGTGAACATTACATTCCGTCAATTGAGGTCAAACGAGACAAATGTTGGCCCAAAGGACACGTTACGAGACAGACATGTGCGCCTGAATTTATAAGCTTTTTAAAAATTATTCTCTGAAACAATATAAAGATTTTAGCTGTTATTCTGAGAGCCTTTTTAAAGCACGTACAGCAGTCAGTCCAACTACTTGCTCACTGTGCTGGGCACTTTTTTTATTATGCTCCAGCAGTGTGATTACAGGTATGTACACACTGCGTTTCTGAAGTGTGTGTTGGTATCAGGTATGTACACTGCATTTCTGCAGTGTGTGTTGGTATCGGGTATGTACACACTGCGTTTGTCCAGTGTGCGTTGGTATCAGGTATCTACACACTGTGTTTGTGCAGTCAGGGGCGTAGGGCGAAAATGTTGCACTAATTTGAGAGCAAATATTGTTTTTGAGCTACAAAGAGAGCATCAGATGATTCAGGTGACTGCTTCTTTAATTAACCTGATGATGCATTTGGCCTACATGTGCACTTGCTGCATACAAATTGAAAACAACTTTGATCGTGTTATGTCTAACGTTAGCAGTTGTGCTATCTAACGTCATGAGCTGTTAGCTCGCTAGCTAACGTTAGCTAAATAAAGTGTGCGCGCTCGATCGCATTACGGCCAATAAAGTAACACTTAAACATTGTAATGCATCCATATTTACAGTATGCAAAACAATCATACATCGTTAATAAACAGTAGTAAGCGGCTACATTCAGAATTGTACCTTAAAGGTGGGAAAGAGATGGCTGTCTTCGTCAACTGACAACTGTATTAATGATGAAAATTTGTGACTGCAGTTAATGTAATAATATAATAAATAAGAGATTGATTCAAGTAGTTAATGTAACTAATAATGTAAACACGATCAAGATTGATCTATACTGTATATCATAATACTGATACTCATTTCAACATTCAATATGATACAACCTGTAGGCTACAATTACTCAATATATTTCAAGATGTCACAGTTGCGCAATCAGATCTGTCTCGTGAGGTAAAGAAAATCGTAGCGTAACGGTAGTTTAATCTACATCCCAAAACAGATGACGAAAGCTAACGTTAGCTGAGGTAGAGAGAAAAGACAACTAGCAGTGATTTAGCTGCGCTGCCTGTCGCTGTGTCGCTGATGAACACGGCCGTGACTGACCACTCGTGGCACTCACTGGGAAAGAGGAGAGGGAGAGGAAGACGAGTCAGTCCAGTGTTTAACATACCTGCGTCTGCATCATGGCTCTCTCCACCCTCCTTGAGCTGCCCCTCTCCAGCCGGGTCCGGAGGCTCAGAGCCGTCACCTCCACAGCCCAAAACTTGGGCTGGGACAGCAGGCACTGTGGAGAGAGAGAGACCGACAGGACCGTGTCAACTGCTGGGAGGAATGAGCAATACGAGGCCATACGACACACATACAAGTACGTCTGACCCCCGCCTACTGCACACAGTAACATGGACACCAGACACTCCACACACACACTATGTTCTGCACACACACACACACACACACACACACACACACACACACACAGAAACGCAATATTTATGTGGGCACAGACAATGCTTACTTCTCCCAGTTTACACCTGAGCCATAACTACATGAATAAAACAATGAGCAGGAGGAAGACGAGCCGCTGTAGAACGTTTCTATAGCGTGTGTTGGTATCAGACATGTACATACTACATATCTGTAGAGTGTGGAGAGTGTGTAGATCAATTCTCTAAAGTCTGGATGATTTTCTGTTCATCCGCAAACATAAAAATAAATAAATAAATAAACTGCCATTTATAAACAAGTATCATATATTGTATGAAGTAGTTTCCCTATGACCTGCCAAAAGAATAGAAAAAAAGAAAGATTTTTACAATCTTTCTTTTTGGGATTTAAATCACATTAGAATTTTGGATTTACTTTGGTGGGTAAATTAGCCTGTTAAACATTAAAAATAATATTTATTTCGTCCACAGTACTTCCACAACTAATGAATGCAGTCTGCTGTTAATCACTCCAAGACCTGGTGGTGAAGCAATGTTGAGATGTTCCCTTTATTTATTTAATTATTCATTGACAGTTCAGTTTGCCACAGACTTGGAATCAGTCAAAAAAATGTATAATTAAATGAAAAAAAATGTTCCGAAAATAAAAATACCCCACAGACACAACCACTGTGAAAAAAGGACAAACCACACAAGACAAAATGAAACGGCCAATGAAAATTAATAATATTATTATTATTATTATTAAAGTGGCAACACTGGAACCACATGAGATTTAAAAAACCAATACCCCTCAATTGTTTTTGCTCAGCGAGTTCAGCTCTACGGTAACAAAATTGCCTGGACTTCAACAAAAAGGGGGGGGGTTGGGGTGGGAAAGGTAGCAAGGTGTTTGGCAAAGTCTGTGGGCTGCATTCAATGCATAACGGCGGCGGCAGGGTGTCTTTACATACGCAAACAACATAAATCCATCAGAAGGTCATTTCAGCGCTGCGAGAACAAAAACAAAAGCAAAATGGTGTTTACACAAACGGGAAAAAAAAAGAAAAAAAAAAAGAAAGTCCTGCAGAAAACACCGTTCTCCCCTCGTCTTCTGGAGCTCGAGTATGCGGTCTCGCTCGCTCGCACACGCAGCGGAGGATGCTGGGGGAAAGCACGCCGATAACTAACGCCGGCGGTGTGGTGCAGACGTACAGTGCGGGTTCCCCTGCAGTCTGTGTGCAGCTGAAGGCCCCTGTGAGCTCAGCAGAGCCAGACAGGGCTGAGTGGGAATTGAGCTGACGGGCCGGGCGCATTAACGCAAAGCCTACAGGGCCCTCTGGAGGCCCCCCTCCGGGGACCCCGAGAACAAGGCCCTCTTCCTGACTTCACACGTGACGGGCTGATCGCGCGAGGGCCTTCGTCTCGCCCCGTCCCATACCCCAGTTCCCCTCGTTCCCTCTGCTTGACTGATTTATGGAGTCCTGTCTGGATTCTTCCCACTGGAACAGCCCGACCACAACGGAACTCCACACTCCTCTCTTAAGCTTACAAAAACAACCCCCCCAAGCCCCCCCCACCTCCCCCAAACTCTGTTCCAGTCCCTCTATGATGGTGGTTTTGAGGAAGGCAATGCGATGAAGCGATTACTTCAACTGTTTATCAAAAAAAAAAAAAAATACGTCTTATCAAAGGTTTTCCCATTTGACACACAACCTCAAATCACAAACATTTCCCTTCCACTGACGGCCTTCCGTTCAGACTTTGAAAGGTCTATGTTTAGAGCGCTCTTCCCGAACTGACAGTGATGACCAAACTCTTCCCATAACTCCACCCCACGGTACGAGGCAGGGCGTACCCCGTTGTGCCAAGGAGGGCACACGTACGAGTGTGGGAAAGGATATGACCCTTTGCACAGTTGACAGAATGCCACAGGGACAAAGCGGTGTAGTTTGTGTGTGGATCTTCTACATCAGTGCTCTGCAAACCAGATCCTACAGGGTCTGCTGGTTTTTGTTTTTACCTCAAAACCAACAAACCAGTTCAAAGTTCAACTGTGTAATCAACTGCTTTTATTCAACTTAATTTAACGCTCGCTGGAATCAGCAAACGTTTCCCCCGGTAATGGTTGGCAGGGGGGTGCGGTGAAATATCTAGTTTCTCACAGAGCGGCCTCCCTTAAGTCACCGGGATGAGGCCTGTGGGCCTCGTCTCAACATGCAGCCTGATAAAAATCAGACAAATTAGTCGCAAACTAAATCATGCGCTGCAGTACCAGCCTCGGCCCAAAATGCAGTACCAGCCCCGGCCCAGAATGCAGTACCAGCCCCGGCCCAGAGTGCAGTACCAGCCCCCGGCCCAGACACCACATTTTATTTGCCAAAGAAATGTGCGGATGTAACCGGATCCGGGGGATTAGAGAGGGCTTTGCACCGCCCGCTATGCAGGTGCAAAGTGAGACGCACTTCACCAAGTCATCAAAACCAAACCAGAGGGTGACCGCAAGCACAAAAAGGACAGACGGTGGCAAACCCCCCCAAAAAAACAAAAAAACAATTTGCTGTGTTTTTTCCCTTTCTCATTTTATAATTTTATTGCATTCATGCACTTCCAGGCCAAGTTGAAAGATTCTTATCACAAAGCTGCACTTCCCCTCCAGGGACCGGCGATAGAATATTATTCAAGATGGCTGCCTGCCCATCGGCCACCCCCCATCCCTGAAACTGTATCTCTATGGCAACACCACATCCGCTTGTGGAAACATTTTTGCGCGGCATGACGTTGCGCTCCCCCTGGAAAGGGAGCAGACATCGCCACTGCAAATCATGGCGGAACCAAAACCATGATTTAATTTAGGCGGTTATTGAGTTAGGTGATGTAATCAGTAAGGCTGTCACATCTGCGGGGATTAAAAAAAACCTGGACGCTTTATTTCATTAGCCCTTATCAATGACGCATGGGAAATCCTATTACCGTCGCTGCACGATCATTTCTAGCCCGTCCGTCAGGGGACTGGAGAAAACTTTTCGCGCCGGATGGGAAAACCGCTGAATCCGCACGGCTCCTAAGACACATAATCCTCAAAAAACTTAATATATGTATCATATATGTATCATATACGTACATCATGACAAGGGAAGCGTCTTTCAGGCCAGATGGTATTATTCCCTATAGATTATGCAGGTCGACCCGTGTATCCAAAGCTAGCAACAGAAAACGACAACCCCCGTCCCGGGTCTGGGTAGGCGGCCGTCTCTCGGGAGCGGGCTGACGGCGCGGCTGATTGGGTCAGATCCGCGCTGTCGGAGGCTTTCCGCGCCGCGATACGCAGCTGCAGCGGGAGAGCGTGTAGGGTCAGGCCCCCTCGCAGGGTACAGCAGGAAAGACCAGCTCTCCTTTCACCTCCCTGTCAAAGCCGCCATGTCAAACACTGCTACAACATGTTCTTCAGACTCAAGGCCTCAAACGCAAAGACGGGTACATTGTTGGATATGCTGTACGGCATTGTTTGACATAATTATGTAATACTATACATACAGAACTGCGTGTTAACTTATTTTTGATCATACTTGGTGAACACGTTGTAGATTTACCTTGGGAAAAAAAGACCCTGCCTGCCAACAAGTAAAACCCACAATGGTGCTGCTATACAAACTGACAACGATGGATCTTTTTAATGTAATGCAAGTTCGATTGGACAGTCGTTTCCCGCGATCACCAAATCGGGTGCGGTTTAGTCCTGCCTTCGGTTTCCCGGGTTCAAGGACTCCAAATGAGAGAAGCACAAAGGCTCAATAGTTCTGCAGGACCGGCAGAACACAGGCAGGGTTTATCTCTCAGCCTGAGGATGACTCGTCCCAGCAGGGGAATTGTAACTTTTTTTTTTTTTTTTTTTTGTTCCTCTGCTTTCTTGCAATACAAATCAAATGGGATCACAAGCAGTTTAACAAAGATATGCTGCAGGTACTGAGGAATGCAGTGTCTTTCGTTTAAAAATAATACGTAAAACGATGTTATCTCCGTTGGCGTTTTCCTAGCACAGCCGCACAGACACCTCTGATCTGTCAGCAGCGTAGCAATATAAAAAAAAAGGAAAATAAATAATAGAAAGAGGGACTGCTCCATGGCTGACTAGGTTAAGGCACCACACTGCGGGGCATGGATGAGCCTCACAGCCTCAGATCGAATCCGGACAGAGGCAGTGCTGACTGTGGCCAGCAGCTCCACTGGGCGAAGGCTCCTCCTCCTCCTCCGCTCCATAAGCGTTTAGCTGCCTTCAGCGCTGTGAGACGAAGCAGCTGGCGACACCACACGGTTTGGAGGAGATCCGTGGATGTCTACACTCTCCCGAACCGCGGGGGTTCGCGCAACATCCACGGCTGCAGTCGCAGACAATTACCCATTCTAAATTGGGGTGGGAATTGGATATTTTCAGCCCTGCGTTGGGTGCCAAATTCATTAAAAAAAACAAAATAAATGAATTTGTTTTTTTATTTTTTAAAACACCTCCAGCTTGAGCTGTTCCCAGATTTTCAGCTTACCTTACAATTATGTTTTCATAAATGAAAGGTGCAGCAGGCAAAATTTTTTCAATATAATTTTGGCAAAATTACTAAATTTGCTCATTACATTTCAGCAGTTATCAATAAATCAAGTGTTCCGGTTTCTGCGAGTGTCCTGGGCTCTGTAATAGGCTGGTCAAGCTGGTCTTCCAAAAACCAACCAATCAGGGCTAGCTATGTAGTTACCAATCAGGGAAACTATCTACAAGCAAAAGATCCTCCCGGTAGAATAAACCCCTCCCTGTATGCCTGTCTCCGCACGTGCACTGGAGCATAATTTGGTGGGAGGGGCTTAGGAGAGAGATAGGAGGGAGGAGTGCAAAAGGGGCCCCGTTTGCCTTGTATATTTTCAAACTTGCCTACTACAGCTTTAAGTTAATTCTTATTTGAAAATATGAGCCAGGAAAGTGTACTAATTTGTACATAACCAAACGCATGCCATGCCAATAGTCATTAAAAGGTTGATTCTCACCAAAACACTTCTCACAGAAGCACACAATGTGGTTCTACAAGGGTTAAAAATAAAATAAAAAAAGATCTCAAAGATCTATGGCTTTAATGGAGACGGTTCTTTCCAGCAGACTGACATGGTGACCCTCGCTATTAAATGCCCTGCCATTAAAAAAGGGCTGCAGCTGCAACGGGAAGATTTTTTACTTTTTTTTTTTTGCTTTGACCGCAAACGGTAGCACAAGTTAAGGGCTGCAATGATTCAATCTGTCTGGCAGAGCCAAGCTTCAGAAGTCACACACAGACTCCATTCGGCCGCCTACAATTAATTCATCACGAAGCGTCTGCTCGCTCGGACCGAGGGTTACATAAATGACACTGCGTTTAGAAAAACACCAAATCACTCCAACAATTTGTGCAGGGTGCAGCAGCGGCATACATCACCGTGACCTTAATGGCGATGGGAGATGAGGACCCATTTTTTTTATGCACTAATCCAAAACTACCTTCCGTCCTGAACGACTCACTTTTAGAAGTTTGGCCTTAGTGGCAGACTAACTTGAGGGGAAAACAGTGAAAGTGTAGCTAAAAAAAAATAAAAAATCAATCCTTTCCTACAGTGTGTGTGTGCAGACAGGACATCTAATCAACGAACAAAAAGGAGGTGAGGAAATGGTGAATTAAAGAGGTGTGAGAGGCCGGCCCTGGGAGAGAAGAGGATGCCACCGTGGTTTTTAATTACATTTAAAAGATCCATCGCACTTAAATTGGAGTAGGTAGTCGCCACCTTGTTCTGAGGCACCTGTCGAAAAAGAAAATTAAACATGCAAGACCTGTAGCCACACCTGTGTGCAGGTGATAGATTGGGGTTTCAAGAGAACGGAACACAGTAAATGGAATGGCTTTGCTCGGTGGCCCGAATCGTGTCGCTTATTACCTTAATTAAAATAGTTTCTGCACCTGGCGTATTATTTTGGCCGATAATGCACTTCAACCTGACAGGAGGTGGACTTAAAAGGGACAATGAATATTATCGTAACACAACAGCTGTTTATTTATTAATTAATTTTTTAAATTATTTTTAAAATCTCACTCCCACCTAATGATCCAGTCAGCCCCTGAAATCATGGTAGGACCAGGAATTAGGAAACTTTCTTACTAAAATCCCTACATTCCAGCAATCGGACGACTTGCAAGGTTGATACTAGCTGCCTCCTCCAATTACCAGACTTCAATCAATCAATAGCAACAATGACATCAGTGTTTTTATCTTTTTCTCCTGAGTTTATTATGACGGTGCGCTGCTGACGTCACCTGTGCAAGAAACCCTGCAGCTGAAGCATGTGCCAAAATACACAGCCAAAGGCCAGTGACTAGTTTATACCATACAGGCCACATAGTACTACAGGAGAGATAGTGACTATTTTATACCCTACAGGCCACATAGTACTACAGGAGAGATAGTGACTATTTTATACCCTACAGGCCACACAGTACTACAGGAGAGATAGTGACTATTTTATACCATACAGGCCACATAGTACTACAGGAGAGATAGTGACTATTTTATACCCTACAGGCCACATAGTACTACAGGAGAGATAGTGACTATTTTATACAGGCCACACAGTACTACAGGAGAGATAGTGACTATTTTATACAGGCCACACAGTACTACAGGAGAGATAGTGACTATTTTATACCATACAGGCCACATAGTACTACAGGAGAGATAGTGACTATTTTATACAGGCCACACAGTACTACAGGAGAGATAGTGACTATTTTATACAGGCCACACAGTACTACAGGAGAGATAGTGACTATTTTATACAGGCCACACAGTACTACAGGAGAGATAGTGACTATTTTATACAGGCCACATAGTACTACAGGAGAGATAGTGACTATTTTATACAGGCCACACAGTACTACAGGAGAGATAGTGACTATTTTATACAGGCCACACAGTACTACAGGAGAGATAGTGACTATTTTATACAGGCCACACAGTACTACAGGAGAGATAGTGACTATTTTATACAGGCCACACAGTACTACAGGAGAGATAGTGACTATTTTATACAGGCCACACAGTACTACAGGAGAGATAGTGACTATTTTATACAGGCCACACAGTACTACAGGAGAGATAGTGACTATTTTATACAGGCCACATAGTACTACAGGAGAGATAGTGACTATTTTATACAGGCCACACAGTACTACAGGAGAGATAGTGACTATTTTATACCCTACAGGCCACATAGTACTACAGGAGAGATGGTGACTATTTTATACCCTACAGGCCACACAGTACTACAGGAGAGACGGTGACTATTTTATACCCTACAGGCCACACAGTACTACAGGAGAGATAGTGACTAGTTTATACCCTACAGGCCACATAGTACTACAGGAGAGACAGTGACTATTTTACACCCTCACAGATCACTCCATAGTACAGGAAAGACGGTGGCTATAGTAGAGCCAAAGGATCACACAGTAGTACAGCACAGCCAGAGTCCCACACACATAAGAAATTGAGGCAGAACCACACAATGTGATTGCCCATTCCAAATTGGGGAGAAAAAAAATCCAGAGAGTTGACCCATATACACTGGTCACACTCAAATGTCTCATTTTCCTTACACATATATTATTTTTCCATCACAGATGAATAGAAATATTTAATACTAAAACCTTATATAAACACCAAGTAAAATGATATTACTAAACTTTGCGGTTTAAAAAAAGGAGTTCCTTTGAAATATTTTTCCCTTTTTAAATGCGTACCACAAATTTGAAACTCTTCCTGCGCACTGAGACCTAACCTCATTTAAAACGGGAGAGCCGCAGGAGGCAGAATTTATTTTAACCGACCGCGAGGCTGGACCTGAAATGTGTTTTCAATGGCGAGAGCTGAACCCCTGTTCTGGTCCCCTGTTCATTAAAAAAATGTCGCCCGACATATAATCGTGACGAATCGACGCAATGAACTGGAAAAGGAATACTGGTGGTAAGGAGATTTCGGCCTGCGACTAGACTCGTTTGTCAGATGGAATATATCAATATTTCCTTTCCCAAGTCTCTTGGACACACGCTGGTCTAATGAATATTAACAAGGGGTGACAGTTATGATAACACCGTTTTCGCATTTGGTTCACTGCAAAAGGGCCACTAACAGGGAGCAAGCGTGTTCTGCTTGGTTTAATGGCAGCAGATTTGGAAATACAAGGCTCCCAAGGGCTCGGGGACCCAGTGGGTTTCAAGCAGATGTCTCCCCCGGTTTTATTATGGTGCCAATCTGGTCCTGGGACCGTGGACCCCGTGATGGCACGGCGGCATTATTCGATACAGGGGGTACCCCGTCTGACCCGTCCTGCCACTTATGCCTAATGCCACCGCATAATGCATGGAGACGGACTGTCAACCCCGACAACCCTTCATTTCACATCCATTTGCTGCATTTTTCGTCTTTTTCGAACGTTGATTCAACGTCCTGGAAAAAGGGGGATCAAGTGGTAGTGCTGCTTAGTTTCAAAGTTTAGCTCTAGATTTAGGTATGTGTGTGGCGTGTGTGGCGACAGTGTCAGGAGCTGAAATTAATTAGCTAATTCAAAGAAATAAAACCGAACCAAAAAAATAATAAACCGGCAGGATGGGCTTCTTTAAAATTCTGCCACAACAGTCAAAAAACGGGCCTGAAAAACTAAACGCTTCAGGCGACTCATTTAAAACAACTTTAATCCGCACTAAACATTCTGCTACACGAATCAAGCGTTATGAATAAAATATGCAAATACGTCTCAGGCTCTATCCCCTGTCCGAGGCCTCGTCATAAACTAAATACCTCATTTTGAAAAGCATTTAAAAATACCTTTTGAAAAAAAAACAAAAAAAAAACACGAAAAGTGAGCTCTGGTTAAGGCATCAGTCTCTGAAAGAAACACCTAGATTTATAGAGGGAAGGCTACATAAACGCCACCGCAATATATCAGCCTCCATAGCGGTTCTGCTGTCTGCGAGGCCTTTCAGAGTACGGTCTGGCCCAGGCTGGCGCTTGGGGTGGGTGGGAGGAGCAACCCCAATCCTCCGCCCCTTACTTGAACTTCCATCAGCAGCACACCGGGGTTCATGAGGGCCCAACCAACAGCCTCCGGCAACCCGGGATCCACTTCCGCAACCCGGGATCCACTTCCGCAACCCGGGATCCACTTCCGCAACCCGGGATACACTTCCGCAACCCGGGATACACTTCCGCAACCCGGGATACACTTTCGCATCCCGGGATCCACGCTATATGCGGCGCTCGCACGGCATGAATGTTTCTCCAGTTTAGGAAGCAGGAACACATGAAAATGGGGAGGTTTGGGGGAACGGCGGCTGGTGGGGTTCAAAGATCCAGTAATCAAACCTCATGGCCAGAGATTTGAGGTCAGGGCTGCCTTGAAAAAGAGATTTGTGTCTCGACGAGACCCTTTGATAAAAGAGCAGATCGAACCACCATTTCTCATTGGGTGACTCGCCCCCGTTTGTCTGTGAGCACCACGCTCTCCACAGAAACCTGATTAAGGAGGCCCTCAGCTGGGAGACAAGGTCTCCCTTTCACAGGAACAAAAACATCAAGGAGGACCTTTCTTAATTTATGGTCGCTGTTAAGAGTTCAATGCATCCGAGCTCCCAACATCACTCCGGTTTTTTTTTATGATCTGAAATGGCATTGCCGCATTCTTAATTTCCCTTATTGATCGGACCACTTGATGGCCAGCGAGGGAGGAGGCTGCTGAATTACTTGCGGACCCAAGGTGACGGTTCTGAGGAAATGCATTAAACCACACGACTGACAGTGCTTCCCTTCAGCAGGAGTTTTTAATCCAGAAAAATTTACATATCTTAACATAGTAGCCATTCTGGTTAAGTGCCCGGGGCTCAAGGATTTATACTGGGAATGCCCCCTCCACCCACTCATGGGATTCAAACCACTAACCTTCTGGTCATAGGTCTAGTTCCCACCCTGTTCAGAAATGCAGAGATAATCCTTAGCATTTCCTTCCTGCGAGTGGACTTCCTGTGAGTGCTCTCACCAGGAAGCCAACAGAGTAGTCATCACTCCCCGGGGCCCGCGAGCAGAGCGAGGAGCGGATTACGCGCCTTTTCCACTGACCGCAGCCCGGACGAGCGTCATTTCTCGTGTCTGACCACCGGCCTTCTCTCTCGCTCCTTACTGCTCCGGCGCGTCAGACCCACAAGCACAGCACACGCTCTGCCGGCCCAACACGCAACTGCTAGCCGCCGCAACGCCAGACAGGCGCAGCTAGCCTTCTTTAAGATGGAGTTTGGCAAATATTCTAGCAGAAAATGACAGATGGTGCACAGTGTATAACAACAGCTGAAAATGGAGAAGGAAGTGAACAACAGACTGGAAGCATTGTTGCCACTAGCACATTTTTTAAAAATTTGTTTTTATTTATTTGTTTTTTGAATTTTTAAGATAATAGCATGGGAGCAGATCTCAGAAAGACGTGAATTTTGAACATATGAGCAGATACTGTAGCGGAGTGCAGGGGCGACACTTAAAACAGACGCAGGTGTGGGTGTCCAAGCTCCATTACTCCACAAGCTGCCCCATCTGACGAGCGCTGGGGGCGAGGGCACCCGAAAGAAAGCGGCACGCGGGGCGGAAGCTTTGGCAAGCAGAACAGTCTTAATTCCCCGAATAACAGAAAATAAAAACAACACAGTCATCATTAATCTAACAGGACACTGCACAAGGCTGTCACTTGGGCTGAAAGGAAGTGATTCTCCCCCGACCCCTTGTGTTCGCCCTTAATTGTGCTCATTAAAACTGTGCTAATTCGATTCGCTGCTAATGAACTGTAAATTGTCCAAATTAAAGCATTACCTCGTATATGTTCACACTTGGAAAAAAAAGCCGAATCGGTCGGCGCAATCTGTACAGTGCTCCACACATTAAGAATAATTCCCTAGAAAATGTCAACAGGTAAATTTGTACATAAGGCCATCATTACACTTAATGCGAGACAAAGCAGGTTACAAGAGGACAGAGCCCAATACGTCGATAATACTGTAGACAAGGCCTACGGATACTGATCAAGACCAGAACACACGAAGTGGGCTGCCGCAGAGATGTGAGCCAAGACACATGACAACCATCTAACCAGCCTGCAGATTCCTGGATCCACATGTAGACTGGGAAGATGCCTGCTCATGTGGCCAGCAGGGCGGCGCTATACCCAAAAATAAATAAATAAATAAATAACCCAAGGAGATGGAAAGCCACAAAACACACTTCACAAACAATAAAAATGGGTTTAGATGTTTTTGGCATTTCTATTTATGAATGTCTCCTTTCAGACAGGATGTGCACGTATAAGGCAATCAAAAATATACAAGAATTGAATCATTGAATTCATCTCAAGAAAAAGGACACTGTTTTTATCAACAGGAATACCATACAGATAAACACAAGTCCCTATGTCTGGACTGTGAGATGGAAAGCTTGATAAATGTAGCTCCCCCCCCCCGCCTCTATCAACGTGGAGACAGGATGTCAACAAGAATGCTGAATTCTACTTTGCATAATTACACAAAAGCAAAATCTCTTTTCATTACACACACACAAAAAAATAATAATCTGGTCTATTCAATCAGTCATCACTTCAACTGTAATAAAATCGTGATTAGTTATTAATCACTTACCACTCAGATGATGTGACGATTCCCTCACACTAATTTGTGCTCCTTAGACGAGGAGTGGGGGGGGCTGATGGATTAGTAAGGGAAGGCCCAGAGCCTGCCTTGACACAATCACCGATAGTTCTTGTCTAATGAGCGTGTGAGAAGCTTGCCCCCAAGTGCACGCTTGATTCGCCTGGCATTCGTCTGCGCAGGAGCACCAACGGGGTTTTCATGAAGAGGACTGCGCTCTTGATAAAGCTGGCTTAACTCAATTCAACCACCGCTGACGTGTCTTTGAAGAACTCGCGCGCAACGCGACCACCTCGTCGTGGGGTTAATTAAATCCATTTGTGACAGCTAAAATATAAACTTTTAAATCCACTTAAAAACGGAATCCAGCAACCGTGGATATATACGTTTAAAAAAAGAAGTGTGTCAATATTTTAAAAAAACATTGTTTTTGTATACAGCGAGCACCAGAAAGGGGTTCTGCACAGAAGAACCTTGTTTAATGGCAGTACCTTAAACAGTATGTTTTTGTATACAGCGAGCACCAGAAAGGGGTTCTGCACAGAAGAACCTTGTTTAATGGCAGTACCTTAAACAGTATGTTTTTGTTCTGTAGCTGATGACCTACTAAATAGGACTACTAAATCTGGGCAGACGTGACCAATGTCTGTCAGTTTCAATAGGACATTTTTTGTAACCACGCAAAACCAAATTTCATTTAGCATAAAAGATTTGGCGTTTTAGAGGCGCCGTACTAAAATAACATTGTAAAGCGCTGAGGAGGAGGCATATGAAATATGATACGTAGCACAAGCTCAGTGCAGTTAGCGTGATTTAATAATAACCCTGGTCTGAATCTTTTGATATAGGCAGAGCAAATAAGACGCATTTTGAACCAGCAGCTGTATGTTTGTCCCATCAGTTTCTGCAAAACAGTCGGACTGTGTGACGGGAATTAAAGTGTAGCGACCAGAATCCTGCCTTTGGCCGCGGGGGTACAATACATCAATCAAGTGCTTTTTAAAAAAAATTTTTTTTAGAAGGACCGGTGAGAGGAAAGGGCGAAGCTTGCATTCCAGGTGTGTCTTCCTCAAAATGACCCCCACCCCAAACCACCAAAAAAATGACCTCACAACACCAGGATGTCAGGGCTCCACTCCCACTTGTCCCAGGACACCAATGAGACTGCATGTGTCAACGAGCATAATCCGCTCGGAAGATTGTAACATCCCATCACATTGGCCATTCCCAGGCACCCAGACACCCAGGCACACCGCACCACCCCCCCCCCCCCCCCCCCACCACCGCGACATCCGCCCCACCCCCCCCCCCCCCCCCAATCATCAATAGCAAAGCAACTTGAAAGTGGAACAGTGGAACCTGAACACTGGTCAAAGCCAGCCAAATCCAGCTTACACAGACATCTCAGCTCCTGTCCACAGTCACGGGTAAGAGCGGCGACTGGCGTTGGCGACTGACCGGGGGGGGGGGGGGGGGGGGGGGGGGGGGACGACGGGGGGGGGGGGCGGGGGGGGGGGCACTCGCTCCCATCTCATCTCAACTCACCCCTCTCGCTACTGAACACACTCCCTACTTCCTCGTCACCGAAAAACCAAAGTCCCATACAATTCCCAGTTCAGTTTTTACACTAATTACTCCATAATGTCGTTTTTTCTAAAATAAATTATCGCTCAAAAACTATTAGAGATTTTACAAATGCGGTAGATTAACCTTAAAAACTGTAACTATTAAACTGACAAAGTTTCACTATTAGGGACTCAAGGGGAACCAATTAGGAACTTGGAAAGCAGTGACAAACAAAGATTTTGTGACAAGACGCAACACAGAGTGAGCATGACCTCAATACAATAAAAATTAAAAAACGTCTTCAGTTTTTTAACCTGTTCATTTCATAGCTTCAAGATCACAAAATGATCCCCCCTCCCAAACATCAAACCTCAAGATGTGGGTGAGTAATATGTCCACACAGAGACGTGTGTGATGTGCTCTGGAGGGAGACCTTTTCTGGTAGGAAACTCCGGGTTTACAGATATATTAAACCTACTGCAACGTGCTAGTAATTTCTTCCATTTGTTTAACCTGTCCAATCTTTTGAGGCCTCCTTTCCATTGCTTTATGTAGTTTATGACAGCACATAAGAAAGGTCGACAAATTGTGTACCAGCGAAAGCGGAAATAATATTTCCACCCGACTGTCTTTCTTTTTGAAACGCACTGGGCTGGGCGGAGAGTTCGCCGCGCGCGCTTGGTCAGCCTCGTTAGCGGGATCAACCCCTTGCCCCGTAGGCTTTTGAGGATGCGCGGATGTGAAAATGACCTTGAGGCGAATAGATCTGAAGCGGCGATTACGTCTCTCGCTCAGTCATTGTTATAATTGTGTGGAAAATAAAAATGCTGGTCCATAACTCAAATCGCCAACGCAACAATAATAGGAAATAAACTGCTGACACGAGCAGCGAGACGCCCATGGGTGGCACGCAGTTGCTATGGCGAGACAAGAAGTGCTGATTAGAGGAAAAAAATGGGGGGGGGGAGGGGGTGATGTTGCCCAGGTGATTGGAGCCAAAGTTCCTCGAACTGCTTGCATATCATCTGGGCATGACACCAGAACTATGTCATTGGGTGACATAACTGCCAGACTTTTCCACTGATACATTTATTTATTATTTTTTTATTTTTTTAAACTTCAGGAATCTGGAGGGAATCTGACAAAAAAAAATTGGAATACACAACTGAAGTATTCCACACATTCCCCTCAGAGCCCTAATAAAACCATTACAGATTCATGATGACTCTACTGCATTCAATTCAATAAAATACTAGAGCAAAAAATATAGAGAACCTTGCCCTAACAGCATCAAAATACAATTATTGAGATTTATATACCATTTCAAATACAGCAGGTACAAATATAAATTTCATGCAACCCTGAAGTTTATAAATGCATGGAAAAATCAATAGGCCCTGTTTCTAAAAAAATTATAATAATTTTAACCACAACCAACCATGTACGGATGTCTTAGGAACCATGGTCCCCTAAAATTCCCATCTGAATAGCTCAACTTCAAAAAATGATTTTTGCTCCATTTATTAAAAAATAAATACAGAGAAAATCTATGCAGAATATTCCCTGAGCCACTGAGAGAAGATAGAACATTTACTGCAGACTGAAAAATATACATTTTGCTGATCGTGAAGTGATTTTGCATTCATAAAAGGCATTCTGTTTCCTTATGCTCAAGCTCCGGCACAGAGCGATAGCGAGCTCATAAATTACACATTTTGTGACGATCCTGCAAAGACAAGGCCTCTATAGATCGTCATAGAACAGTTATGAATTAATGTAAATGTAAACCCCCCTCATAAAAGATTTTAAAAAACAATTTCATGGTTTGAAAAAAAAAGAAAGAAAGACTAGGCAGTGAAATGGCTGCCATTTAATTCCCGAAGAAGTGCTAGCTCAGCTGCGCTATCGTTTAACGTCATCCCCCCCCCCCCCTTCCCTACCTCCTCACACTGAAAGAAAGGTTCATCAGAAGAAGGTTGCCTCTCATGAATTATGATTCTCCCCTCAGTTATGGACCAGTGGACAGGTTATTCTTGGACACACTCAATCCTATAAAATGAGATGACCAACCCCCACGTTTAAATATGAAACAGCATGGAGTACAGGGCTGGCTTGAGCATTAAAGGGGCCTGGCAGCACAAGAAAGCCATTGTTTCACCCCCAAGTGCTCTCATGGCCTGGAGCTTAACCATATGTCACTCACACCTGCGGCTTCTACCAACGAAGGCTGCTTTCCTCCTCAGGCTAACGCTTAAATGCTAGGACCACAGAACCTTCTACTCGTTCTGTAGCATTCACGCTCGATGCAAGAATTAGAATTGTATTCAATGCCTTCATTTTATCGTTAAAAAGCTTTCGGGAAACCTTTAACCTGACTTCTGAGAGAGGGCCGTTTGTTTTGCCGTTTTCTGATGTTTCAAGGCTTGGAATATCCCCGTAGGTGGAAGCCAACCGAAACTGTTCCTCAAATGGCGTCCGGCCCTTTCAGGTTTCGCCCGTGGCACAGTGTCATGGTTGTTGGGCGTTGCTCTCAAAAGGCTAAATCTGGGCGTAAGCCGGATTTGGACTTCAAACCAGCTCTGCTCTTGAGGAACCAGAATCAGGCGAGGCACGGGATTATTAACGCAGACGTCATCCCCAGCAGAACTCAATCTAACTTGCGCCTCGTTCTCACTCAACCGAACAGTTTCTGACGTGCGGTTCACAGAGAAGGGCGCCTTTTATTCCAACTCTTGAAAAATAAAAATAAGAGGGCAGGAGGACCATTTGAATCGGCAACACGCTGCAGAAATATGCAAAAGGTCATCGGAAGGTCACCATTTTTTTTTGTTGCCAATTTCCTTTCCGGTTGACAGCTTGGATATCAGAAAGAGTGCCGATATACACTTTGCGTGTCCTTTTTTTGTCTTTATTTGATTGAATTCCGAACGGCGAGAGAAGGAGTCTGTGGGAAGTCGGTCCCAGACGACGCCTGTAAAACACCCCATTTTCCTCGAAAAAACGTGCCTCCCCTGAATAAGCAGGGGGTAGAGGAGCGAGCCCTTGCCAGAGTAAACAGCCACTCATGGTAGCAACACAAAAAAACAGACACACCCACACCACCAGCCCCCCCCCCCCCCCCCTAAACCGCTCTCCGCCCGACAGTCAGAAATCAAGTAGCGAAGAAGCAGACGCTGAAATATGCGGCCGCACAGTCACAGGACACAAATGTTTAATTCACAGAAAAAGTGGTGATTATTTTTCCAGAGGGACTTAACTTTCATCGCACAGTTTGGCCAAGGCTATGCCAATCCACGGGGTCAGGCTGCGGAGACCCTCGTTTCAAGGCTGTGCAGACCCTCGTTTGAAAAAGAAAAGAAAAAAAAGAGAAAATACTCCTTTCCTCTCCTTTAATTTCCAGTCCGTCGTCGTTTTCTCTGAACTGGCGCGAAGCTCGCAAGGCCGTGATCCCTCGAAGGCCGAAGTCGTCAGGAGGTGCGTCGGATTACTTTTCTGACTTCTCATTAAAAGTTAAACAAGCGTAAGGGCACTGAAAAATGAGCGCGGCTCACTTTTCAAATGCTCCTCAGGAGTGCTTTCAAATTTCCAATTGAAAAATTCTACCTTCTCAGCCTTCTATTTAACGACAACTACAGCTATTTGCCCTTGTAACGTTTATACCTCTGCCCTGCTCTGAGGTGTATACCTCTGGAGCAGCTTTTTTTACTTCAGTCCATGTTCCACATTTGGGAGGGTTCCCAGGTTTTACTCAGTGCAGTTATCCAGCCAACTCCTGTGAAATACCCCCCTGAGTTCATCTAAACTGCCTTAAACCCACTTTGAACCAGTTTAGATCCTGGATTTCATAAAATATATTAATTTCTTCATTTCTGAATATGTATTAGTCTCCGCATGTTTGAAACATCTCCAATTTGAGCGCCAGTGGGGGGGCGAGACTTCTGGGCCCCCCCAAATAGAGATTTCATATTTCAATCAGGCCACAGAAACTGGAAACCATTTTCACAGAAAGCAGGCGATGAAGTATTGCTAATGAATGCAGATGGATTCAGTGGCTCTGACTCCGAGTGCAACCAGTAATAAATTACAAGAGGGGAAAAACAAAAAAAAACATGGTAAGCCAACACAACAGGCCTGCAAATTATAGCTAATGTGTGTTGGTAAACATTTCTCTCATAGTATGAATTAAAGATATTAAAGGGGAAGACCTTCAGCAACATGGCATACACATGCTGATCTAGATACATATATAAACACTGACATATGGACAGACAGACAAACGGACGGATGTACATTATATATGCATTCATATGGGATTGCCATTTATTCTGGTGTGAAAGGTTATGATGAATTATGAACGCCTCGGTGGAATTCCAGTAGCTAATTTATCCAGCAACGCGCTTAGTCCGCTAAACTAATACATGTAAGGTGTAATATTTATTGCAAACTGCAAGACGGTATTGTGATTACTCAAACTGTTTTCTCCAACAGATTGGACGCAGCGGCGTGCTGTAATGCTTGGAATTCCATAAAGCGCGTCAGCGGTGTGGCCAGTCAGGGAAACGCTGGAGAGGGGCCCTGTGGCGTATCCGCTGGGTCCCGTAGAACGTGCAGACCAGACCATGTCAAAGCTGGCATATGGCTGCACTATGAGTTTCAGAATATTAGTACAGAACCTTCCAGTGTGATGAAGCCATTCTGCAGTCAGGCTCATGGGGGTGAGGGGGTGAGGGGTGAGGGGGTGAGGGGTGCGGGGGGGAATATCACGGCTGCTCATGAGGCTCCCTACGAGAAAACGCACCAGACTTTCCCAGGAGAGAATCTGGGTTTATTAAAGCGTGTGTGTTATCGCTGGGAAACGTCGCTGACGATTTCAACTTTGGCATTAAAGCTCAGGGTGGGTGGGGGGGGGTTGTGGATTTAAAGCCAAGAGACTAAAACTTAATATATATTTTCCTTGTGCGTTTAAAAAAAATAAAAAAAATAAAAACAACCATTGCCACAGGTGTGCGCCTGGGGGGGAAAGCTATAAACGGAATGTACTTTGGCCCTGCCAAAAGGAGGAGAGGGATTGTGTTGTTTATTTTGATTTCAAGATTCCCCTGTGATTCGGGAGACTGCAGATGGATTCTGATGCAGCAGTACAGCTCCAGAGATGTCTCTCCTCCAGTGTTTGCATGAAGGAGGAGTAAATGTGTGAAGAACACCTCCCACCTGACACAACAATGGGAGAGAGGGCTTATGAGAGGTTCCAGGTGGAGCTGATCTGACTGAAGCCTTGATCCGGCAGCACTGCTACAACCTGATACACACAGGAACATACAAATACACACAAATACAGGTACACACACGCACGTTACGCGCATGCAGACAGACGCCCAGGTACACGCATACACACACACACACACACACACACACACACACACACAGTAATACGTGCTGGCAGTGCAAACGGGTGGCCAAGGCACGGGCCCCTTCAGTGACATGTAGAGGACAGCCGCGTGAGGAGTAAGCCGCGCGAGGACAGTACGCACAAAGCAGAGCCGCGGCCGCACATTACCGTCGGTGAGGGGCAACCCAAGCAGGGGCAGGAGCTCGGGAGCAAAAAGTGGACCGGCAGAGAAACGAGACGGGGCGCGAAGACGCGAAACCCAACGCTGGTCCCCCCAGGGCCACAGACTTCCTGTCTCTGTATGGGACGTGAGACGGGTGGGGGAAGGGCAGCGGGGTCCTTAAAGGGCTCCTGAGGGGGACCTCTACTCCCACTGCCCTCTCTCTGCTGCTCTATTGGGACAGAGGGAGGAGCAGCCAAGCCTTCCGTTCCGTGAGCTTCCTGGTGAGAGCAGCTGTGCCATGGATCTCTGTATTAGACCTGTACGATATTAAACATGTTACACTAGCCTCGGCTAGGCTGCAATGCCTGGAGCCAGGGGTGGGCCGTGGATAACTGTGCATTAATCCAGTCCATAGGTGTGACACCGATATCCGGGTGATTTATGGATAAAAACCAGTAAAGAGGAAAGAGTTGGGCATAACTAGATAAAGTCTGTATTGAGCGGGGCCACCATGTGCCGGTCAGTCACCATGTCGTGTGTGAGCCAATCAAAGGGCTCGTTTTTCTGCAGCAAAAAGAGTACGACTGATGTCTAGCTGGTAAGCCCGATAGCCCAGGTTGGCTCCACCCACTCATCCATTCATTCACAAAGCCTCATTCTCCCCCACGCGAGATGTGAGCTTTGGCCCAGAATCAAAGGGGACCTAAAATTGCACCGGGACTCTCCCGCGCTCCCGCATTTTTCAGATTTCAACATTTCTGCGGAGGCCGCTCTGGCCCCGCGCAGCAGCTTAATATAAAAACAGTTGTGCTATTAAAGTGATTGATCAGTCACAGGCCGCTCAGTGTCTCCAGCAGGCGGGAGAGGGGGAGGATCTCCCACCAGAAACCTCAAAAGATGCAGAGAGCAGGGATTTGGAGGGGGTGTTGGAGTGGGGGTGGGGTGGGGGGGCTGTTACTTACGGTTGTGAAGGCAAGGATTTCTTCCTCTGTCAGATTGTGGACAGGGTTGTTCTTCTGGAAATCTGTGCTGCAAATGCAGAATATATATGTTAATATTCTGACGCTACACAGACGGCTTATTCACCCCCCCACCCCCAGCACACTTGAGCTGTCCCGCCGAGTACACCAGGGGCGTCAAATTCTATTTCTGGAAGACCCGCGTCTGTGGATCTTTGTGGTTTTCTTTCAATCAACCAATTTAAGCCATGGGAAAAAGTGTGTGGACTCATTAGCCTATAAATGACAAATTAACCACTTAAGTGCTGAGAAACATTGAAACAGACCCTAGGTCATCTGGCCCTCCCCCTCATGACATTTAACCTGCATTGATTGAAACACGGTCAAGCGCTCTCCCTGCAATCGACAGCAAACCGTCGATATGTAGCGCATCTGAAACAAACATTCTTGCGATGAGAGAAAGCGGTTTTATTTCCCCCAGGTATGACTATTAAGAGGTTCATCCGTATCTTCTGTGAAAGCGATTGATTTAAGCGATCTTCGTGTTTTCCTTTTGATGAGGGATTTTGAAGCACTTCGCTCGGCTGTCAAGGACACGGAGCACATTGGAAAGGCTCAACGTCCTCGAAGGGCCTATTCGCACCAGCAAACATTCAACGCATCTGGCGGTATTTTCTCCAAACGGCTCCTTTTATTTGTATTTTATTTTTTTGAATGAGTTTCAATTGTGCGGTGGAAAACTACAGGCTTACGCAACAAAAACCTGTGTCTTGGTTGCAACAAAATCTACGACGTTCTGATCGATCTGAAATTCACAAGTTGGATAAAAGGCGCTCATGGCTTGAGGAGGTGTCCCGTTTTCATTCCATCTTGGCTCAGATGTCAGCCGCTCGAGTCGACAGAAGGAAAACCGCTTGCTTGGGTCGCCAGATCTAAAAGAGGCGCTTACCTGAACACAGTCACTTTGACTGTGAGACTTGAGGTTGTCACCTGACTAGAGCCAAGCTTGAGAGAAGAGAAAAGAGAAGCCCGCAGAAATAAAGAGTTAAACCCGCGAGTCTGCGATTCCGCCTGTCGGCTCACCGGGGAGACCCGCCCACGTGGGCCGTCGGCTCCAGTCACATTCGTCTGAGCCAGCGCCGCTCGCTCTCTACACGTGAGACGAGGCGAAGCTCTGCACAGACGAAAGCGAAAGCCTCAGGCGTGGGAGAATGCGGCAAACAAACCCCAGCCACTCTGGACGAAGCGGAGACGGGCGAGGGGCGTTCCAGAGTAAGGGTTCAGGGAGATTAAGGGTACAAAAATAGCCAGAATTCCTTTTTTTTAAAAGCTTGTTCATTTTTACTCAAAAAAAAAACCCTGTGCGTCGTTGACCCTCGTCCTCTGGCGAAGCCGTGGGATTGGGCACTGGTCGCGGGCCAGTCAACGAACTGTACCGCCCACACCCGAGTCCCCACCTGACCGGGTCACCTTCAAGCCCAGGGCCTGGGTCGCTTCCCTTCTGGGAATGTGTTAAAAATGGGCCATTGGGAGGGAGGGGAAGAGTGGAGGTGAAAGCCTGGTCTTGGATGGGAGAAGAGTAGAAAAACAGGCCTCTCCGGAATAGACCACAAAATTGAGATTTATAATGTAATAAAGCAGACCACAGTCTCCAAACACACTCCGCGAGGCGATGCATAAAATAAATTAATACCTGAGATATGTTCCCCATTAGGAAAGGACACGTGCTTATGGACTGGGGAGGGCGTCTTGCTACACTCCCGAGTGCGGGCCAGCACTCTTCATGTTGGGGGCAGGGGGTAGGGGTATGTCAGGGGTGTGAAGACGAGGATTATGGGAAAGCGCCGGGGCTCTTTTAAACAAGACTGGCAGTAGCTGTGAACCAGGCGGTGCCACTTGATTATTCAAACTGAATACAAACAAGTAAAACAGTAACTTTTCAAAAGTGAGCTCGTCATACAAATTGAGCCAAAAATCTTTTTGTACATGGCAAAATCAATGCGCGGACCATTCGTGCCGGCCCCCTAAACATTTTGGACATGCCTGCAGTGGCTGTGCATGTGTTGACTGCAAGTTTAAGATTCAATATAGACTCTGCTTTCTCTTTAAAATCAATCCGTGTGTTGCTCTAACAGTTTGGGATGTTGGATGTTTGCAGGTTTTGGCCAGGCTGCTGTAAGTGTGAGCAGTATATCTAATGGAAAAAAATGTAAATTAACTAAAATAATTTAGAGGTCTGGTCGTGCATGCCACGCGTTTATTAAACATCTTTATTAGAGCTGTCTGCGTTGTTAGTGACTTAGTGAGTGTGCTCGACACGTCCAGCGAAATACTCATTTTCAGTGAAAAACTGCATTTTTCTTCAGTTTTTCCAAGAAAACCACACACTGTGTCTTTCCTAATTTAAGATTTCCCAAGCAACACATAAACAAAGCGCATTTCCCCTGAGCTTACCAACAGGCTGTAACCACAGTCCACCGAGTTTTACAACGATCGTTCAGACTAATAAGAGGAAGAAAAGATGAATTAAAGACTGAAAGAAACGGACTGTACCGGCATGAGAAACGCACGTCAGTAAACCCGCTCATACAGAAAACCTTAAGTTTGCTACAACAAAAGGCAATTAATAAGTGCAAGATACAACCTGTCATTCTAGATCAAGCCAGCGGAGTCACTGGCAAAAGCCAATTCTTATTGGCCAGAGCCTCAGGAGCAGAGCAATTGCGGAGTCAGCACTTTGTGGTTAATTTCTTCCAAAATCATCAACTACGACTACTACCACAACCGCTACTACTACTGCACAAAAAAGCAGTACATATTTTCGTTGCCAGCTGGGTTTTTCTAGTACACAAAAGGGGCTGTGATGTCACTCGAGTCTCCAGTTTCCTGGTCACAAGCTAAGGGAGCCGAGATCAGCCTGGGTCGCATTCTCTAAGCTCAATGGGGCAGTGAAGATGTGAGCTATGTGCACGGGCTGAAGGGGGTGGGGGCGTGGGACTCGAATCTTAGGCTTCCGGAGTGCCGGGACTCCTACAGTCTCCCTGTATCACACGGACAGTGGGGCGGACATGCCATAAACATACTAGGAAATAAAAATAAAGAGAAGACCGTATTTTGCACACAAAATTGACCAACTATTTTTTTTTAGCAGTGTTTCCGTTAATATTGAGCGTATGCATAGGGGGGGGGGGGGCGTTTTCAGTGCATTTTACAAACAGGAGTCAAGGATTACAGAAAAGTATATTCAATTTGAGCAATTTACCCCCCGCCCCCCTTTCCCCTCAAAGAAAAATTGCTCACTCAAGTTCCTTGGGAAAAGCTTTGGAAAGCTTGGGAAAAGATGCAGTGGAAAAAGGTTTGAGATATTCCAGCAAACAAGCAGCTGCTTGGAGAAATCGCTCGACTTTCACATCCACCTTTGGAACCCCACTAATCAAATGGCTGGACCTCCAGAGTGCGTGGCTCGGCAGCTTTTCCCGCTCATTTGCTACCAACCCCGCTGAACGCAGAGGGGCTGCGGCCATTTAGCCAGTCTTTCACACCTAACTCCTGAACACGCACAGAAATACCTTCTGACAACGGGAACATTTAGTTTAACTGGAGGACAGGTATAGGAGAGGTAAGGTTTAGGTAGAGGTAGAGAGAGAGAGAGAGAGACTTTTAAGGTCTCTTTTAATGCACAAAACAAACAACAAAAGACGAGACCTATATTTACAAACCAAACAAAATAATCCACTCACACCAGAAAAGAAGAAAATAAAATAGAATAAAAAAAATAATAAAATCACAAAATGAAGAGAAAACCATTACCGGAAAACAACAAATTAGCCAAATTACACAAAACCAACTTAAAAAAGGCTAAAATAACCACCATTACGAGAGAGAGAGAGAGAGAGAGAGAGAGAGAGAGAGAGAGAGAGAGAGAGAAACGTTATCATGGTATTGCAGATGAAGATAAAAAGCCATTTATGAAAGATCTGGGCACAGCAGTTGTGTACAGCTGGTAGGACACAGTGGGAGAGACAGTTTACAGTGCACCACAGCATACACCACCCCATTTCTCATTTCAAGCGGTGACAAACTCAAACGTGTTTTCGCCCACACAAAACAGTTGCCTACAACACAGAATAGAGACATTTCGACATGACTCCAACTTCGCATCACTGCCAGCTAGAGTGGGGGGAAGACTGTCTTCCGTCGGACAGTAGCTAATCAATCTTCAGAAATTAGTCAATTCAATTAGATCGCAGGCGGTCCAGGGTAATTATGTTTGTTAATTATTCCGCGCATGGGAGTTAGAGAATCCTTTTTTTTATGGTGAGAAAGAGCAGTGACAAGCTCAACGATGAGGCTCCCGCCTCGTACGCTGGTGAGGCCGGCAGCTTAAAACCCGAGGTCCGCAAACCTCTTTGGAGGACAGCAAACAAATGGCAGCGTGGAAAAGGGAGCGTGTTCGATCAGGTCAATAAGACCTTACTTGGCAAAAGCCATTTTTGGCCTGCACTTAGGGACCGGGGATAAAATATCGATCGACGGTGCCTTTGAAAAAGCCGTTGAGCCAGGGGACCGAGCTCAGTGACCCGTTTGAATGTTGCACAACTAGAGGAGTTGTGGGTAAATTTGATGACTGGTGGTGGGAGGGGCAGTGGGTGCCCTGCATTCTCATTGGAGGAATGTCACACCTCATACAGTATTACCAGTGTAGCACAAAAGATTAGGCCTGGCCCGAATGCCATTTTTTAGGCTTCGGACATTCGTTAGTGTTTCCAAACGAAGCTCCGAACGTTCGTTCTCACAAAGACACGTTTAAAATTTAGGAATACTGTAGGCCTATTGTTGCTCTTTCATAACCGAAAGCTCATTACTGGATCGAGATTGTATAGCCTAGCCGGGAATTAAGGGTTTCAAGTTTCCTATGCCCGTTTTTTGAAAAGATCAAATAACACAAGTTATTTCCAAAATTTTATTTTATTTCACAAAGTTGTTATAAAATCAGCTGATCAGTAGCCAAGTTATTTTATTTATTTATTTATTTAATGTTATAAAATAGTTCCTTCTCAACTTTATACCATAAAATTAGCACCAATTTTAGCTATTTTTGTCATTAGTTACATTATTTAAGAACATTGCATGAAGCCGCAACTCAATTTACCTCCCTCTCCCAGTCTTGCTTTTTAAAAATGCTTTGGTCAAGCATTTTATTTCAAACAGCCTCGGCTAAGAAAATAGCATTTCAGATTTGCATCATGAGATGGGAACATCTGAAAAGAAATAGCCTAAGATAGAGTTTGTTACTGTTAGATAATGTTTTTTTAATACACAGATTAACGTGCTTTGTGAAGTAACTTCACACACCAGCGTTGCTCACGTTCACGTTACATTGAGGTGAAGCCCTATGTTATGTTCATATTTCTGAATAAATACTGCACCTCTAACCACAAAACTGCTTTGCTAAATTAAAGTCGTTGTAACTAAGATATTAGGCGAATACAAACTTTTTAATCAGTGGATTTTGCATTATTTGCGGGTTTTATTAATCAGCAGTTGGTGTTGCTATGGTTACCATTCATAAAAGGGTCGACTCTAATGGCGCTGGCAGCATAATGTAGACGGCGTATTCATTTAGAACGTGATTAAAATGTTGCCAGCGCTACTTCATAGCCAGGTGGTATACACAAATTTAATGCCCACCCTCCAGCCAATAAGAATAGAGTATTTATCCAAGCCATGGTATAAATAGTAATAATAAAATAATAATAATAATAACAATCGGAATCCTGAATTGAGATTCCAATGTCAATATACCGAACGAATTCCGAACCATTTGAACGATCGGGGCCAGCCCTACAAAAGATGCCCAGCAATTTATTAGCCTGATTTCTGTCAAAAAATAAACACATTTGTGTACATTTAACAATAAATATAATTTTATAAATATTTTTATTTATTTTATATTCTCATATCCTCAATAATATTCTTCAACTTCCAAGGTTTTTCTTTTTTTTAAGGGGGCAGCTAATGAAGACAGAGGGAAAATAATCAAACTCAGAACAGACAGTACATGAGTCAATGACAAGATATGCCCACAGGTCATGCTGTGTGAGAGAAGCTGAGATTCTCAAATACACACACACACACACATGCGCACACACACACACACACATTTTTTTAAGGGGGCAGCTAATGAAGACAGAGGGAAAATAATCAAACTCAGAACAGACAGTACATGAGTCAATGACAAGATATGCCCACAGGTCATGCTGTGTGAGAGAAGCTGAGATTCTCAAATACACACACACACACACACGTGCGCACACACACACACACACACACACACACGTACGTACGTACGCACGCACACAAACACGCACGCATATGCACACGTACACACACACACACACACACACGTACATAAATACGCACGCACGCACGCACGCACACAAACACACGCACACATATGCACACGTACACACACATGCATGTATACATACTATTATCAGTCTCTTTCAATTACTTCTGCAAACACAGGCCGTCGTGTCCACCACACCTCACCCCCCTCCCGATTAATCGGGCCTTCACCCGATGCAGGGGTGGGAACACAGCTTGACACCCCCGTCTCCCACAGGGCTGGGGGCCACCCGGCTCGCCCAACACGGGAGCACAAAAAGAGCTACTGAGGCCAGACCACACCGAGCCTCTCCGTCTCAACAATACTCCCTCAACCTTCAAACTCGTGTGAGCGACCGCCAGACGCCACGCTTCCACAGCCTGACAGGTCTAATCTGTCCTGACACCTTACAAGCAAACAAAAAATATATATAGACTTGATGAAGAACACAAAGCGACATCCCCTACTCATAAAATACTAAATTGGCATTCAATGTCTAACACCGTGTAAAAATCCTAATTATAGAGCGACAGCAATATTGATCATCAAAGAAGCAATAATATCAATGATATACTATTGACGGCAAGAAAACTTATCCAGTACGAACCATGACGAACTAATTTAAAAAATGCGAAGACCCAAGACATCTGGGAGGGGAAAAGTCATATCAAAGTTTCCTGGTAAGTTTTAATTTATCTCTTTTTCAGTTGGAAAGGCGATTCCAAAGGCACTGCAGAAACCATACTCGTAAAACGTTTGGCCAGGGCCCTGACAACCAGGCTTAAAAAATGAATCCTCCACTCGCGCAAGCAGCAGACTCTAAAAACAGTTTATAATAAAGCGGTCGGGCCAGCAAGCCCCAGACACGCAGACACCATCTTTCCAGTTGGCACAGACGTAAAGGGGACAGGACCGCAGCCGCTAGGCTGTTTACCAGAGGCTCTTCCCGACGTTCAGGGCACGCGGCCTTGACGGTCGACCTTCAGCTGACCTTTTCAAACTCGCCTGGTGGTCTGTGCAGCAGGTGTTGCTTACATCAAGAACCTAAATTACCTGATATGTAAGGTAATATCGCGACTGTGTTGTTCATGCATTGTGTTGATGGCAGTCGCAATGCAGATGATCACCCAAAATCATCTTTGCATTTGTGACCTCAATTACCACCCTCTAGGCTACCAGTTGTAATAAGCCTCTCTTCTGATTGGCTAAAAAAAATTTGTGTTGCTTTTTAGGCACAAAGGTAAAACAGCGGACTCCTCCGTGAAGATTCTGAATTGGGGAGGAATAAATTAGGGCGAGGTTTCAAAACATGAATAAGAACCTTTAATGCTGAATGCTGAATGCTGTAGCTGTGACTTTGGATGCTACCCGGCTAGAGCAAGCATTAGCAGTTCTGGGTTCTTCCCAGAATGTTTTCAGGGTGGTGCCCTCGGGGGGGGGAGGAGCTTAGAATGGAGGGTGATATAAAAAATGATAAGTTCTGTAAGACTGTAATTGTTTGGTTCGCAGCGCGTGTTAAACAGAAAGTCCTGTACAAAGGAAAGAGGAAGGTTCTTCCAACCTTGACAAAGTAAGCTGTGATACTTTTCTGTTTAGAACGGCAAAAAGATACGGGTGACGTGCAATTATTTCGGTTATTACAGGGAACAGAGTGGCGCTCTGCCTCGGTTACTTTCTTTGGAGAGAACCCTGCAGTTGTAGTAGTGGGTGTAGCTACACGCTCGGCGGACGCAGGCTCTTACCACACTCCGAGGATGACGGCCTGCTCTTCCGCACTCAGGTCCGGCAGCTGGTGCTCCTCAGGCTGGGCCAGGTTCATGTTGTTTAACACCGTGTCGTCTCCCAGGTCGTGGTCCTTTGGGAGCACAAACGCACACAACAGCTCAGCTGGCGCCATGACCCAGAATGCATTACACCAAAGTGGCACCAACTCCAGGTACCACCCACCAGGGCCCATGAGCTTTGCTTCTCTTTATGAGAGAAATTAACATAAATGCTTCACAACTGGTGTAACGGGGTATATTTGGGCCTGTATGCCTGAGTGTGCACACATACCCCTTACCGGCCCCCCTTTTAGCACCTGCCTGCCCCACCCCCTCCCCTCCCCTCCCCAGTTGGAGAAAAGCCTTCACCTTGTTACATAATTGAAATGTCACCAAGCCATTTAGTTTACTTTCCAACGTGAATATTTCAGGAGAAAAGCCAAAGGCTACGTTGTGTACATACACACACATGAGCTTCAACCAATTTTGTGCCACAGAATGTGTGTAAACAGTTGAGTTTTGTGCATTTATGGAATGGAAATTGTGAAACCATGCCCTGCAGGGCAAACTCTTCAATCAGTAAGAACAGAAAGGGCTGGCCTGCATGCCAAGTACCGTCACGCCAGGCTCGGCTGAGAGAAGGAAAAGAAGCTTTGCTGTGAATCACTTGGGGGAGTTGAACATATCGCTTGGTGCAAGCCCGGACGGAGGATACCAGCGGCCAAGCGCCAGAGGTGTCGGTCCAAGGCATAGACAGCATATATAGGTCATGTGTAGTGCCAAAAACCAGGTGAGCCTTTTAGAGGGGTCAAACTGTTTGCCCATGTTCTTTACCACATGAGGAACTTCCAACATTAGTAGTATGGATGAACAATTTATTCCAGGAGAAAATGTTTTAAAATTATTTTAAAAACTTTTTTTGATCACTACAGGACTACTTCTACAAGCATATAAATTGTTTGCTGACAATTAACGATTTAAGCCCAGTTGCCTGGTACATTAATAGTTAATTGATGGTATCAATTTGAACATAATTACGGACTCCTGCACAACAATTTTCAAAGATTAATTTCCAGCTCCAATTTTGTACTAAATATTTTAATTACATGCATGTAAAATATTGATTATTGAGTAAAGCAGAATATTGATTATTTTATTTAGAGACAAAGTGCCCTTTGAGAAATGGCTCTAATTACAATTTATCATTTCAAACAGTCCCATCTGACCTCAATCTTTACAAGTCTCCATTTACAAAAAAACTAAAACCAAGTTTTATATTAGACTTCAATAACATCCTCATTAATTGGATTCCATAAGGTTCCTCATATATATATTTCCTCATATAGGTTCCATATATATATATATATTTCCTCATATAGGTTCCTCATATATATTATAAGATCCTCTAAATACTGTCATATTTTAGTATCCATAACAGCAAATTTTTCTATATGGTGTGGCTGACTGATCTTCATTTTTTTAACTTATTATTATTTTTTTTTTTTTAAGTTCTTCATGTCTGGATTTTGTTAATAAAACCTGGTATTGTGAGATTACCCCACTCCCTTATTAATTGCCATAAGCCACCTACTGTAAACTGTATTTGAAGTTATGAGAGAACAAGAGTGTCAATTTGTAGACAGCCCCTTGAGGGTAGAGGTGCCAGCACAGGCATGCCCTTATGATTATTTGGCCAATTGCCATAAAAGTTGAACTTGAGCTACCTTAAATAGCGAGGTAAATCCCAAATAGAACCAAATAAGAATCGGTTTTAACCATTTTTAGGCCACAGGCATAGTTCAAAGCAAAGCTCCCCAGCATGTAGAAGCAAATGGCACTTCAACACACAACTTCCACAGTAATGAACAAACACAGCTTCCATTAATACTTCCTGTCATTTAGTCAGATGTGAGAATAATAGATGGTGGATAACACATAAAATATAGTAGACTGCCAGTGACTGTAGTCAGGTACACTCAGGGGCTCAATACAGCCATCAGGACACAGTGCTCTAGGGACCATCAGTGAAGATTGGAGAAGCACATGCTGAGGTGATGTCCAAACCTGACCATTCACAGCCTGGAGATCCCTCAGAGATCCCTCAGAGATCCCTCAGTCGGCTCCCTGTGTTTTTACATAGGCCCATTGGGCTCACTTAAATTGAGCCCTCAGAGACGGGGCCTAGTCTGGTTTAGGGGAAAAGTTTATAAAAAAATTAATTGTATAAACTTTATTATTATTAAAATAATAAAAATATTTTCTGAAAGAATTGAGCTGAGCAACTGGTGAAATATTAGAGAACAAACGAGTCGAAACAAGCAGGAGGATGGGGGGAGAGGGAGAGAGAGAGAGAAAGAGAGAGACTGTGTGTGTGTGACAGGAACACCACACACACACGCGCGCGCAGACACACACACACACACACACACACACAGACACACAGACACACAGACACACAGCCGCCCCCCACATCTGTAAAGTCAGTCTGTCCGAGCCTCTCTGCAGCACCTCATCTCACATCACTAGGACAGGGTGGCCCTGCCAGGGCCAAACATGCTCGGGGTTTGTAAGCTTTCATTACCCCGGTGTTAAAGCGGCCCGCCCCGCTGAAAACAGCCACTCCGTCTTCTGTCCCTGACACTCCGGCTACAGTGGGGTTAGCAGCTGGAAGCTCTGCTGCTGCCGCTGCTCAGCCAAGCGTAAATGCATTATCGTCCGACCAACCGACCTTCCCCACCCCGCCCACACCAGGAAGCAGGCCGGAGGGACCCATCCAACAGCCACAGGCTCGACATTTTGGGGCCGCATTTCCAAATGAGCAGTTCTCGCCACCTTCGTGCGCTCCCTGGTTGCTTGGTGGTGGTACCACTTTCCCTTACTCTTTTAGTACGGGCATAAATGCCAGTAAATATAAATAAAAAGAAACAGAAGAGAGGAAGGGCATTTCCGTGCGCATTTCCGTCAGGTGACAGATTAAATAATGTCAGCTAGCTTGCTATGCTCTGCCGGTGCTCCTGTCTCTCCTGGCCGATACAACATTGCCCCGAGCAACACCTATGTAGGCATAGCATCTAAAAAAATAAATACAGCTAAAGTGAGAAAGGCACAATACCAATTAATTATCACCCTACCATGTCCAAAATAAAACAATGACAAAACAAACAGTTTGGCTAACAGTTTGAAGAGGGCCGATAAAGCTTTTCTCCACATTCACGTACGGGTTAAATAAACCCATGCAAATTTAAATCTATCCAATAAGGGTGTTTTCTTGTGTTTTTACTGGTAAAGTTTAATTTCACCATCACCTCTGGTTCATTCATTGCCGTTTTTGTTGTCAGACTTTTGTTGAGGCATCTGCAGAGAAACGCACACAAACCTGCTTGATTGTTTTTTTTAGAAGAGTGAAGACGGAAGTACGCGTGGGTCTGAAAAATCAATCTGCACTGCGACCAGTTCAACCGGCAGTTAAAAATGAAATGTTTTCAACACAGCGTCTTTAATAACTGCACATTTACCCGGGTGTCTGGGTATGATTGGCACTTTGCCATTATGTTTTTTACCCAGGGGTCCAACCCGATACATTCCTCCGAGCTCACCTCGCCAGCTCGAATGAGACCTCCAATCTCAGTCGAGTATCAAACAATTACCCTTCCCCATTATAATCTCACACAGTGCTCTTTCGGTGAAGACCTGCCGCAAGCCTGCCGTCCTTAACTCTGCCTTCCAGAAAGGAAAGCGCCAGGAAGCCCACGGTAATGCCTGGAATAAGTGCCACAAATACACTTTAAAGCACAAGTCTGTTCCAAACCCACAGTCATAACTTTCTCTCAGGCAAGTTTCTCCTCGGCTCATTGCGAGTCAATCACCATTTATACCCCAAAGCGTAAAAAACTCTTATTCAGCGACCGCATTCCTTTCACATACCTCAAAACCAAGCACGCAGGCCAACACTTACAGCGACAAAGTGTTAGCATTGCGCTTTTAAAAGCATCCGAGGCATTAACAAGGTGTATCGCTACGGCGCTGCTGATTTAACGTGAAAAATAGGATGTGCTTGCTCTAAGGATTTATTTCAATCTGCCTTTCGGGAAACATATTCAACATACTGATCAAAAATAGGTTGACAATGCAAAAATCACAAAGCCGATAAAAGCGTTTTGCGAACATAAACAAATGTGAGATGCCGACAGAGGTGTTTTTAAAATGGTGGAATATTTATTCTGGTGTTACACAACAGACACAAATGTCTCTTTTATTGGGTCTCGTACCCCTGAGAGGACGGCCAGGTTCTGCACACTCAGTGGAAAGTGTCTGTGTGACCCTGAAAAGGACAACACAGCCCAATCATATCAATCCCCTTCGGGCCAATCCAATCCCATCAGTACAATCAAACCCCATCAGTGCAATCAAGTGCAATCGAACCCATCAGGTCCAATCAAACCCCATCAGGTCCAATCAAACCCCATCAGGTCCAATCAAACCCCATCAGGCCCAATCAAACCCCATCAGGTCCAATCAAACCCCATCAGGTCCAATCAAACCCCATCAGGTCCAATCAAACCCCATCAGGCCCAATCAAACCCCATCAGGCCCAATAAAACCCCATCAGGCAACAGACAGAACATTCGTTCAGCCTTCCATGCATCTGCTGCAGACTTCTTACTTCCCAGACAGGAAGTCAACAGTGTCCTCCAGTCAAGAGATTTACAAATACATGCCCACCCTAACTCCACATATGAAAAAATGATCAGTAGTTACAAAACACAGAAGCCCCCCCTCTCTCTCTCTCTCTCTCTCTCTCTCACACACACACACACACACACACACACAGTGGAGGATAAACTTTTTTGGGCTGGTAGCATTCTGGCCCACCATGCACAGAACCCCTCTGACTAATCCTTGAAACCACACCCTAGTTCCGGCCCACCACTACAAAGTGTGGGTTTGCAAGATGTCACCTGCGTCTCTGGATACAGAGAGGTGGTCGGACGCCCAGTATTGTGGGACGTCTCGCGAAAGCATCCGCACCGTTTGTCCCAGTCTCTCTCAGATACTGGAGACGCCCGAAGGGATAAAGAGCTAGCGACAGGAGCTAAAGAACGTTGAAGTGAACCCCCAGCACCCAACCAACCTCAACCCTTTTCACAGCTGACTGGGAGAGGAGAAACATGAAAACGAGAAACGGGTCGACTGCCCAGTTATTTCCCACCAGGCTACAAGGCTTTAAGTGCCACAGCGCATTAGATCATTGCTAGATGAAAAGCGGAGTTCACCCTCTGGTGGTGACTTTGGAGTACTACATGGGTTTTGCCCCGAAAGCTTGGGGGGAAACGGTTGGTTACCTTGGGGAGGCTTTCCCGGGGGCTGGGTGCTGGGGTGACGCTTGCCTCTAGGATCGGGGCGCCCTCCTTGCGCCGGACGTCAAGGATGAGCTGAGCCAGGAAGCTCTCCTGGTACCGCGTGCGCTTCCCCAGAGCACCTACACAGAAGAAAGGTCCCAGTTATTTATCAGCTCCCAGGGCGGCCTGGCCAATTTCAACACTGAAAACAAATTTTAAAAAAGAAAGAAAGAAAAGTCTCTGTTCCTTCTCCGCTGCCCAGAGCGAGCGAGCCTCATTCCAATCTAAACAATAAACAACAGTCCCAAACAGAAAATGCTGCGCTTTCATTTCGACTGGTTATAAAATTTGAGCGGTGCCTTCCAGAACACAGGAGTGTGCCTGCAATAGTGTCAGCCTGTCGTCTACTGCCCTGCAATTATTCTCTGCAAATCAGGAAGTTCAAGTTTTCACTTTGGCACTCCGATTCATCAACGTTTCCCATTTTAACGAGGCAGAGTGCACCTGTATGTGTACCGAATCTCTATGAGCAGGAATATCTGGGCTGTTACCCATAATCCTCCACTGAAAACCAGCTTGGTTGGTTTTAGGTTCGGAACATTCAAACTGTCCTCCGTGAAAACATAACGGCTAACATCAAATGCAAAATCCATGAGGACTAGGCCAGTATAATTAGTTAAGAACCGCTGGTTTAGTGGAGACTGCATCCGCGCAGGTACCGCTGAGGACCACTGGGTGGCGCCGTAGAGGCGAGGGGCGGATAGCGCGGGAGAATTCGGCCCCCAGCCGCAGCGGCAGGCAGAGGGACGCGAGCAGACCCCCTCTGCCCTCCGCCATGTTTTTTTTTTAACGCAGCTCTACGCCGTCATATATTTGCTGCGATTCCTCCGAGGACGGCCTGAAGCCGAGGTTGTCCTCATAAGCCAGCATGCCTGATATAAAAAAATTATAACAATAAATAATATTTTGTTTAAAATAAAGCTGCCACAGGACTTTCCCAGGGAAAGCGGAGTCCGTCCTTTCATTTGGTGATGCTCCATGTATTTACTGCTGTGGTATGCAGGCTGGTTGAGGCGATCAATCACGGTGTGGGGAAATTGGAGTCGGATTAGGTTCAGTAAAGCAGCTCTTGCTCCCAGACTCCCCCATGTGTTACGGGGGGCTTTGATACCTTTCTGCTCTGGGAGGCGTGCGCTCAATATGCAGGCAGGGCCACATCCATGATATAATTCCACCGAACAGGACCCCAGCGCGCAGAAAATAGCACAGGCGTTCACCGCCACCTGCCCTTCGCAAGGCGCGTGATGTCTTAATACGCGGCCCGTCGGCTCCGTGTGTGTGTGTGTGTGTGTGTGTGTGTGTGTGTGTGTGTGTGTGTGGGGGCCGGGGTTCATGTTCACACCTGTCACATTAATATCCAATCGGGACAGCTCGCGCGCTTGCTGAAAGTGGTCCTTGGCGGGCCGGTACTCGTAATAGGTCAGGCAGGTGTAGCCGCACTCCAGGTGGAACTGGATGGCCAGGTTTTTGTGGGTCTCGCTGCCGAAGAGGGCCTCAGTCTTCAGCACTGGAATAAAAAAAGAAGGAATGGGGTTATGATACATCCTCATCGTTATACTCAGCCTTTATCCAATCCAACAAGAAAAACACTCATCTTACCTTCATATTTTACCATTAAATTTTTTTTAAAAAAGTATACATAAAAAGCGCATGTGGTATTCGGTCCGATGGTATTGGTGGAGAGAGCACACGCACCTGGGTTCTAATCAGCCCAGGTGCTTAAACGTGTGCTCCTCTCCACGGTACGGGGCGGAGACCGAGAGCAGACGCAGAGAGAGAGAGAGAATCCGTTTAGGTTTGCGGGAGTCCATTTGTGAGAGCACTAAAGACAAAGAGAAAGTAAACGTGGCTGAAAAGCTGGCCCGCCGGAGAGCGGAGAAGCTGGTTTGTTTCGTCTTTGTTGTTTTCGTTTATTGTTGTTGCCCAGAACCCGTGAGGGGGAGGGATGAAGCTGTTTGTTTATTTGTTTTTGTGTCGGCCTGGGTGCGCCCTCTCAAATTACAGTGAGAACCCGGAACTACCCTAACTCCCTGCCAAGGGTGGCACACGGCGTCTCTCCACAAGCAGATTGCTTCCTTCTAGGGGTGAAGTATCATGGTTATAAAAATGTATTAATTATTAAAAAATTCTTACATATTATTGACATTTCTTTTTCCACTAATATTTATTTTTAGTAGTTCAGAGATTTCCCCCAGATGGAGATGACCACACTGACCACCTTTAAATCGCTACTTATTTTTGACTGCGGCAAAGCTTTGCACCTTCGACCGCGCTGAATCGCATCAAACTGCCTAATATCTGAGGAATCCCTCCCCCATACCGTATGGAAGGTTCAGACTCATAGCCACAGCAAGACAACAACATAGCCACAACACAAGACGCACCCACCATCCCCCGCCCTGCCGCCCTACGTCCACCTCAACGCCGTGCGCCCGCGCGCCATTTCCCTTTGGCGTGTGCGGCTCAGTGCCGAGCGTGGGAGGTCTTCAGGTGACGTGCTGAGAGACAAGCTGTCAAGACACATTTTAGCCGCCCTTCGCTACCAGTCCGATAAGATTATTAGTTGCTTCCTGCGAAGGCCGCGCGGAAGCATTTCCTCGTTGACACCGGCACGTGTGTAATTTACAAGGTTGCGAGAGCGCGCTGACGATTTGGTTTTTATGAACCTGCCGCCCGGAGGGGGGGGTATATTTACAGTGTTCCGTTGGTGACCTTCAGTAGAGTGATTTCAAGGGTGAATGTATTTCTCTTTTGGGGGGGGTTTGTGACAAAAAACACAATTTAACGCCATCTGGGAGTCGCCATCCCTATGCAGCGGCTCCTTATTGCACTCTTGGTCAAGTCCAAGACGTCAGGTGAGGTGAATTAACTGTGCGGCCAGCTGCTTTCCGTGATCAAATAAAACCCATCAGACCCGGAGGCTCTCCATGACCTGGGCTTCAATAACGGCCTTACCCTCATACAAAACTGAAGTCCTGACAATACTGCCCAACAGCGCGTGGCAGAACGCAGCGAGACGGAACACTAACCAAGTAGCAGCGACGCATTTCAGAATTCATCAAGATCCGCAACAAATTCACACGTTCCCACAAACCTTTTCACCTTGGGTCTCTCTTCCGGTCTTATACCCGACCAAGTATGTCGAGTGCTCTTTGTCAGCGGTAGCTATGCCAGCATGGGTCCATTTTGGACAGTTTGGCACCTTAATCACATGACCAATCCCACCCAACCTTAAAACGAAAATTCCTTACGCATCACAGCTTTTTACTGGGAATAACGTTGTGGAATGTGTGCAGCAGAGGTTCAGTCTCAGCCCTCATCCAAACCACAGGCAGCAATACGTTTGCAAGGCCGCCGATAACCGGCTTGTACTGCAGCGCTCGGAATAAAAACATTTGAAATAAATGAATAAATAAAAAGATTCGATGTACTCTTTCAAACCCTCCGGTTTGAGCACAGACGGGGGCGTTTGTTACACGGTCCCGGGTCCCGCGAGGATCTCACTTCGACAGTCTAATCTCTAAGCTCTGGCGAAGCCCCACCCATCACCCCCACCAATCTTAATGGCTTTAAGGGGAGCCATTAAGAGCGATGCTACAGGCCCAGGGAAGCCGCACAGTCACTGCACGCATGCTTTATGAAAGCATGCCAGGACCGGCCCGGGGTTTAGTATGCACCGCACCGCGGACCTTCTGCCGGATGGCTGCACAGAGCTATGCAGAGGAAACCGCATCGATAGATCGTCACGATGCGGAGATGCGGTCCCGCGCATTCAACACCGCCCCCACCGTAACCCCCTGCCTGCCCTGTCCCCCCCCCCCCCGCACACCAGAGGACGTGTGTAAAAAGCATTCGGCGGTTGAAGCCGCGCATTTGCCTGCTGTTGACGAGCGCCTTGCAGTCTCGCTGGGAAAGGTGCCGGTGCTATTCTAGTTTCCACGGCAGTTAAACGCTTCAATGTTCCAGGGCATTTCAGGCGCCAAGGCGGCCAGGCGGTGAACGACCACGTTCGGCGACGGCTGTTCATTCTAGTCCCTCAGCAGGGTACAGGAAGGATTAGCTCAAGGTCACATTGAGAGTTCAGAGAGTTTTTCTTCAAGGTGCGCCGTCAAATACGGACGTCAGACAAGGAAGGGATGGCACGTACGACAGGTTCACATCGTCAGGCGGGAAGCTGGAAGGTTGACACCAAATATATTTTTCATGTTTGTGAACTTAAAATGGCCACGTATCTCAGCTGAAGACATTTCCCCAAGGTAAGGTAAGCCCACCAAAAGGCACCCAGGCCCAGGGGAACCAGAGACCCCCGACCCGCTGCAGCTCACTGTGTGGTGACACGGTTTAGCACTCTCTCTGCAAATACCCAGAGGTGAGAAACACAAAGACCCCTCCACACCATGTGACATTTATGCGGGTAGGTGTGTGACATTTAGCCACCATGGCCAACAACATCGCTCCCACCCCCCAGCCGCCCTCCTGGTTTTATCCTCGAGCGTGGACGCAGCCGATCTGGCGCTGTAGGCTGTGTATGCACAGACGGACTGCGCAGCTGCTGTAGGTCACAGGTCTGGGGTGGGGGGGTGGTGGGGGGCGGGCTCCATAGTACAGTCCCTCTGCTGATACCAGCAGAGCCCTTTCCTTGACGCAAAAACGTTCCTGCGACATTCCCGCAACATTGCTGTGCCGTTCGTGTGCGCGGGCTGACGTCAGCCTGCAGTGACAGATGGGTAAGGTCTCTGCCTCGCCGTGCAAAATGTCACACGCACAAAAAAAACACCGCCGCAGCGTTCTGTGTATTCCAAATCTCCGCAGGGCGGACAGGACTTACGGTGGCGTTCGTAGCCAGAGTGCTTTTTTTAAAACGACCTCCGTGGCGACGAGGCGTCCCATCCTCTCGGTGTCTGACTGTCAGCAGATGGAAATCACTCTGCGCTATAAAACGCAACGCAACGCAACATGGAGGACGAGAAAGAAGCTTTAAAATACGGTTGGGACCGACATCTGTACAGGTTCTTATGATGATATTAAAGCTAACAGACCTTTGAATCAGTTCCTTACGGGGACTCGCATGTGACGCATTCACCCAAGACACTTGTTCTTAAGTGAAATTAAATGATGCACCAAGTGCAGCGTTTAATTTACGACTGAAAATGACTCCGGAAAGTGCATATAATATTTCACGGTTTTTTCCCCTCACACATGCATTATTTTTTTTTTATCCACCTCAACACTTACAAAAAGCCACCAGCGGTATAGGGAGTCGGATCACCGCCAGGTTAAGAGTAGCAGCCAGACGTGCAAACAATCAAATAATCCAACATAAACAGCAAACGCGCTTTAATACACAGGCAGTGGTGCAATGACCATGAGATTAAAACTAAAAAACATGTAAAAACAAGAGAAAGCTTTGGGGGCCATAGATTACCTCACCCTTTAGGGCTTTTACACAGCTATGGCTGGGCCATATTACACAGCTATGGCTGGGCCATATTACACAGCTATGGCTGGGCCATATTACACAGCTATGGCTGGGCCATATTACACAGCTATGGCTGGGCCATATTACACAGCTATGGCTGGGCCATATTACACAGCTATGGCTGGGCCATATTACACAGCTATGGCTGGGCCATATTACACAGCTATGGCTAGGCCATATTACACAGAATTGCTATTCAAGTGTGATTTCACTCCCACCCGTCAAAGAGTTGTGAAGGAAGCTGTAGGTGACTGTAAATTGTACTGAACACTTTACACACATTTTCAGAGGAGCAGCGCAGCCTTGATCTGGTAACGATTTTCCAGAGAAGTCACCAATAATTAATATTTCATATATAGAACCAGGATAAAGTACCTTCTAGTTTTCAAACAGTTCTTCACTGATCCATGGAGTGGGGCACAGGGGCGGGTCATTGGAAATTACATTCTGGTCATGGCCAAAAAAAGATGGAAGCACTTGAGCAAAAGAGGGATGCAATCCATCCCAGTTAACATTCCACCATGCTTAACGTCACAGACAAACATGCTGGACAGACTTGGTTGCCTATAATTATGGCTAGAAGTCAAGGCCTTGGTGAGGTCAGCGATGAAGACATGTCAACTTGCTGAGGAACCGTGTGAAAGGTGATGTTGGCATGGAACTCTGGGAAAAGACATCATCAACAAGGGGCAGCTGTGGTCAGAAGCACCAACTCCAGCAGCAACAAAACTGGCTGAAATGCAAAGTTTTTTTCAAAAATAAATGGAAAGATGGGAAGAGCTCCATTGCATCCACCGACACAGTTGGGGTTACCCTACAGCGGTGGTCCCCAACCTTGTTCCTGGAGATCTACAGTCCTGTAGGTTTTCACTCAAACTAACAAAACACACCTCATTCAACAGCGAGAAATCTCATTGAGCTGCTAATTAGTAGAATCCAGGTGTGCCAAATTACATTGAAATGAAAACCTACAGGACGGTAGGTGTCCAAGAACAGGGTTGGAGATGCTACCCTACGGTATGAACAACGGCAGTTTCTTACGGCTTTAATACGTCCTGTTCTTGTGAAACAGCTACACACTGACCGTAGCGCTCAAATTCCTTTTCAGAATTCCGGAATCCGCTTTCTCCACGAGGGCCGTGTCCTGCTAGTGTCAGTGCAGGGAGAGATTTCCACCTCCCCACCCAACCTGTTCTTCCTGCTGTCACACCCCCAGTCCGGGCCCGATAATTATCTCATTAACTGAATCGATGGAGGAGCGGGGAGGAGAAAACAGGGCTATATGTCACAGTGGCTCTGAGATTCGCCTCTCCCGCTCGATTTGCTACTCCCACCACATCATCTTGACTCCCTCTTCCCTCAGGCTGGCGAGAGCCTCCCCCCACAAAGAGATGACTGTTTAGCCGAGGCTATACAGTAGAGCTCTGGTTTCCTGCCCCCGTCGTTAGTTCTGGAAGGTTCTAAAATGGCCCCCAACCATCACTATAGTCAAGTGATACACAGGTGTTCGAGTGGCAAAAAAACACCATTCAAGTAAACTGGAACATTTTTTGTGCGGAAAATGCAAATGTAAGGGTCACATACCGCTAGGAAAATCAAAATAAACGGTACAGCCCAGGTAAAGAACACGCAGTGGAGCGTGCCACTTCCAGTCCAGAGGATGAACAGAGATACAGGCGAAATGTCCCTAGAAATAATGAGCACCGCTGCCACTTTCTCTCGCCCCTGGCCCAATCGGGTAAATCGGGTCCCCGTCCCTAAATATAGAGCAACTATGAATTCCAGAGTGGCAACCCAAGAGCACAATGAAACATTTTACACAGCTTCTTGGGAGGTTTCTATCTGGTTAGGAAAAAGCCAAAGCCACTGGAGATTGGTTCACAAAAAACTAATGGAATGGACTAGAATTACCCAGATATTTATCAAGGTTACACTGTATATAGCCTCTATCAGCGCAATGCCTAATTGAGCACGGTTCACAGGTCTATTAACATCCAAATGGTTAGCGACAATGTAGGGAGTCTTAGGACGAACTGCAAATACCCGACAAAAATGGATTTGGTTAGCCTTTTCCATTTGTTATGGCCGCCTTGTTAGCTTAACCTTGAACACCGAAAGGTAATCTCACAACTTCAAACATAATTCACTTAGGTCCAACCTAAAATGGTGTCGCGTTTGGGCTCAGTTTGCTTTATCAACAGCACGCCACTGGAAACTCTGTAAGGCTTGAGGCTCACCAAAATTGGAAACAAGAACATAATATTATCTTGACTGTTCAGAAGTGCAGTCAGACGATCCCAGAAATGCGGTCACATTGCCCTTGAAGTGTGGTTAAGCTCATACTTCTTTTAAAAGGAGCATTTTCATCGTGCTGTGCGTGTGCCTAAGACCATAACACAGGCATTGCTTTCACCCAGGGAAATTTAAGTTGCAGCTTTTGTTCGATGACCTGCAGCATACAAGCAGTAAGTTTACATTTATTTTGGTTCACTATCAAACAGAAAAAGACCTACACTTACAAATCTATGCTTGAAATTTTATGACCGAGTAGTACATATCAAGCCATTTGTTTCCAAAAACTACACTGCTCATGTTTAATATGTCAAATTACACTCATATTAGGTGCAAGTTTTCTTTGAAAACATCCTATAACAGAAAAACACCGCTTTCACTTTGAACTCCTGGGTCTAGGATAGTTACCTGTATGATGCTTTCTCGGGCATAACGGAAGTGCACTTTGAAGCCCGCAGCCTTGGGACCAAAGGAGACACCACCTTCTCATTAATCAAACAAAACATGATTAACTTATTGAATGATCGGTTGATTGGGTGGGTTATCGGCGAAAATATCGACCTGGCTGGCACTCATTTCTGCGCGGGTTAAAAGCCAACGCACCTCTTACAGCTGTTCCGCGAACATAAATGGGTTCCAGAGGAAAAAGGTCAGCAGTAAGGCCGACGGAAGTCAGCCAGCCAAAAGGATGTCATCTTTAGAGAAGGAAAGGAAAGTCAAGTGCAGAGGATACGTCAAATCTGACAAGTCGGGAAGCAGAGAAACGTTATTCCATTTCGGAGCGCCGCATGCCACATTTTCCGAAACTGATTAAGGGGAGAAGGGGTGCTTTTACTGGACCCTGAGAATATGGCAGGGCTGGACGGAGCCCTTCTGTGTAAAACTCATACATCTTTCTCAGCCGTTAGCAGCACACAGCGGATTTTCACAGCAAGACTTAAACGATGCCCAGAAAGCTTCAGCATCAGGCCAATTGCTTCGAAGACAATCTCGTAAAAAAGGTAAACCACCACAGCTACACGATGACATGCGAGTGCACCTCGAAGGCGAAAGCCTCGTCAGGTATGCTCTGATGCGTTCGAGTGACTCGAGTGAAACGGAATCTGCCTACAGTTCCCTTTTCCGTATGCAGGGATGGAAATTTTTTTACGGTTGTCGGAGCAAATTAATGCGCCGGCACTGGAGCGTTTATCCCCGGCTCGGGCACGAATGAGTGAAAACTCCAATTTAGAGGAGCGCTGCGCTTGTTTTATTCAGCGTGCCACTGCAGCAACACCATGGATACCGTCTCAATCGTCACCTTCCCATTTGCCAGCTCCTCTCTGCCACACACAGACACACACACACACACACACCTCTCCAGGAGGAGACGAGCCCTCTGATGAGCCAGAAACGCACGTAATCCACGATCAGTTTGCGATGACATCATTGCCTTTGAAGACAAGGACTTCATTGGACATAGCACAGTTCACGTTCGTGCCACAGGATGTCTTAAAGTTTGAAGTACTTCGCCCAGTCGTACGAAACTAAAGGCAACTGGAGCAAGCTGTCACTAATGTACTTATATTTCTTGAGAAAGTAGTCCTGTATGAACCTTGTGTCCAACCTAATTTTTTTTCAGCCATTTAATCATATTTCATCTTTCTGTTCATGAAGATGAGTAAGGTTGAGTGAAATTAAAATAGCAGAACAGAATTTTAATAAAAGCAGTTAGAGATATAGAAGAAAATAACGTATGAGCTTTCGCAACACAAAAACAACCGTCACAGAAAAAAAAGCACCTCACAGTACAGCTCCCCCTGCTGCTAAGGAGTAGAAAATACACTTTGTCTGACTTGCCAAATAAAGTATCAAGCTCTCCACACTTTTCCGTAGCAAATATAATACACTACAAAACATACGTAGTGCATACGTATATGATTAAATTCTGGATAAAAAAAACTGAAAAAAGGAGCCTCTCTTCAAAGACGAACAATTCTGACAAGCTCACGGATAGATAAGGTTGTAGGCCTCGCGAAGACACAATGTTCCCACAGCACAACGTTCAGAAACAGTTCCGGGCCATAGCTTGGGAGGTGGCAAAGGGTCTGTCTATTTTCTGCAACCAAGTCCGTCTGGCCCCCGGTCGAGCCGAGCCGAGGCGTATCCGCGGTGATGAAGAGCGGAGACGACTCCTACCTTTCTCCATGCTGCTCCGCGCCAGGTTCAGTAACTCTGTAGAGCGCTCTTCCAGGACCTGCTGGTGCAGGGCGATGTACCTCAGGGTCCACCAGGGGAGCAGCTGAGACAGGAGAGAGAGAGAGAGAAAGAGAGAGAGAGACAACATGGGTCTTTACCAACAACTCACTCCCTCCGATGCACAGCAACGCCCCCCCCATCCCAACGACCGCTAATGCTGACCCAGCAGTAAAAATAGCCGACCCTTCTCTTTTCCAATAAGCCAGTAACCGACAGTGGCAGTGGGAATAACCGCTCAGAGCCATTGGAGGGCCTCTCCCACCCCCCCACTGCACTCACCGAACTCCTGGCATTTTAAAAGGTACTGAACCATGTAAAAATTCTATTTGCACGTCAAAACGAATATTTCACGATTTCTTTATCACATATAAAGGGGGCGGTTTCAATTCACAATGCCGGATGGGGTATTAATTGTCAGGGGCATTCAAAATCAATATTCCATGTGCAAATGCCTCACCGGATAGAGGACGAGGAAAAAGAAAATGCTATCCAGGTGAGAATTTCTTTTTTTCTTTTTACTTTATTATTATTATTCCCCCCCCCCCCACCCCAAAATCAATATTCCATGCGCAAATGCCTCATTGGATAAAAAAATAAAATAATAATAATGCTGTGCAGTTAAGGCATTTTAACGCTGTGTTGGGGGGTGAATTGAGCGTATTGGACGAGACTGCTGGGTGATGGAAAATACAGCAGAGCTGGGGGACGGGCTACCCTCAAGTCTACCGGTCATTCTGCACTCCCCAACCACCCACCGACGGAAGCTCACTGAAAAAGGTGCCAACAATTAACTCCCTGTGCTGCATTTGCATATTAAAGACGTGCAGGAAGCGGAGGCCCCGTGTGGCACTGGAGAGGACCTAATCTCCAGCTACAAGCACACCAATTAAACTCAGCTGAATGGGGCCACACACTTAATTCCCCAGTCTGGTGGGGTGGTTTTAAATATTCAAAACGGTTTGAATTCGCCGGCCCCCCATTGCTAAATAACGCTCTCCCCACCACCTCCCCCGTTCTTACAACGGCAGGGTGTTATTCGGTAAAACAGGCGCTCACAATCTTATCGAATCGAGATATTCCCAGCAGCAGGAAATTACAATGCGTGCTTATGTAATGTTAATTTCTACCCACAATGCCGCCTGTAAAATATTTATGCCTCACCGCGAACGAGAACGCGGTCGCGCAAAACCTCCAAATAGAAAACGTGATTCATTATTTCTCCTTTGTTTTTATTACACCATGGTTCCTCACAACTGAGTTAAGGTCTATGAAATACGCCTGGGCTGGAGTGTGGAAGAGAGGCAGGGTGAGGGGGGGGGGGGCGGTTGAGATTTATTTGTGAGGCGGTCAACGCGAGTGACAGGGTAAGGCGCTTGTGTCGCCGCTGGAGCGACAGGTAACGGAAACACCAGGAGCGGGCCATGGATCGTCCCCAGGACAAGGGCACATTCAGCATTCAAGTGCAGAGTCCCCCTCCTCCTCCAGAGACTAGAAAATACGTGCAGGATTTCTGAATTTATTATTAGGACTATTAATCACGCGTTTCTTTTGGGACGGGGTGAAGGTCATCAAACATTAAGTATCATTAAGTAGCGATTAGCATTGACCTTACCCTCTATGGGGACGATTGCACCTGAACCCCGCCAGGATAATGTACCCCACACCATAACGGAAAGGCCAAGACCTATAACTGTTGGAAAAGAGCACCAAGGCCTGTGAGCTTCTTTACGAGTGTGCCACGAGTGTGCTTGCCTGAGCATGGTAAAGAAGGATTCGTCTGACCACATCACATTTCTCCACTGCTCAGTAATCCTGTGCTCTTTGCACTACTGTACTCGCAAACTCGCATTGCCGTGTGCAACGAGCGATTTGTGGACCGCAACCCCGACGATGGTATCCTGCTCTTTAGAGTTCTCCACGGACCAGTCTCGATGAAACTGCCTGCTCGTGTGCAAGACTGAAGTTATACAATCAATTGATCTGCTCGCCTGTTGAGCCCCACACCTCAAACTAATGCAGGGACAGCATGATCCAGGACTCAGTCTGCACTTCTGACCAAAAGCTGCCCTTTGTCGATGATCCCTTTCCTTCAGAGTTCCGTGACGACATCACCTTTGACACGGGACCTTGCGAATCAGCAGCAACTTGAGCTGAAGCTCCTGCCAACCGTGCCCCGACAGTCACCCCATTTCAAAGTCATTAAGTCACCTTATCTCCAGGCAATGCTAGCCGTAATTAAAGGGAACCAGGCGTGCCCTGCGTTTTCGTGCGTGGCCCTGAAGATACTGGCGTGCTTAACTCAGAAACCGCACCTGTGTGGAAGCGGCTACTTTCAGTGGACGTTGCGTCCCTCATTCACCCGAGTGTATCCATCTTTTTGCCACTACCTGTATAAGCTAAAAACGGACATTTTCACATGACTCAGACGTAAAGCGAAACTTGGGCACCTACACCCATGGGTCTTCATGTGAACATGACGAACGAGTGAAACCAGACCTGGAGGCACGCAAGCATGCACACAAACAAAAACACACACGCACAGACATACGCACGCATATGCTTGTGCTCTCAGGTGTACACACGTATGCACATGTTCACCTGCATTCACACACAGAAAAGGCACATGTACAGCAAACGCACCCGAGGACACGCGCACGCAAGCGCACGCACACGTGCACACTCACTTGGAAACTCTCCAGCTTTGCCCCACAGCTGACGAGCAGGACTCTGGCCAGGAGGAGGAGGAGGGGGTTGGATACCAGGCTGTACACAGACTCCCCATCCAAAACCAAGCTGTTCAGGAGGGCTGCAGTCAGAGCCTGGGTCTGGAGGTTGGGGGAGGAGGGCGGGGGGAGAGGAACAGTGTTACTACCTTTAGGCCATAATCCCCCACACGAGGAGCTGAGTTGAGCTAAGATGTCAGGTGAAGCAAGACTCCTAACACACTGCCAGAAAGTCCAGCCTGGAGACACTTCTTCCACCGTAAGGAATAAACACTGTCTCACAGTGCGATGTAATTCCACAGAACCAGAGAACCTGTGAGATGCGAGGCTCAAACTGTCATAAACTGTCATATTTTCAGCATTAACCCTTTATTTTATTTATCTTAAAAAAATTTAACTACCTAATCGGAAAAAACAATTTAGTTGTTGAAGCTCACGCTATACTCACCTCAATTTAAAACAACAGCAGAAACGTTAATTACCACATATGACCTTTAGGGAAGATGCAGGCAGGTCACCTGTTCAAATCAGCCCACCAAGCCAAAGCCGCCGCACGCTACATTCAAACGTGCATTTCCGACGACAGCATAAATAAATCATAGCTGCGGGGGAAGAAATCTGCGGACAGCAGAACTGTTCACATCTCTGGAGTAATGGCAGATTAAGCCAACCAATCAGGGGCGTTGCAGGGGGCGTTAGCAGAAAACGCTATCCTCGCCCCGGCGTAATTGGGACCCCAGAGAGGGTTCATTATCGGGCCATAACCCCCCCCCCCCCCCCCCCCAATACATCCTCATTATGCCCAGTGCTAGCCTTGCAGGGTCAACCGGCCTAGCCATTTATCACGCCGGGAACCCAATGTAGCCCCCGATGCCCTTAACACAGGTCCCTTCTCAATTAACAAGTCAAATATGGCTCCCCCAGTGCTGTGAACACCCTTGCGATGGTAGAGCCGTCAAAGAGTGCTCGGCTGAGCGTCCTGCATAGGAGCCCTGCCACCGCCTTCTTTATTTAAGAAAGCTGGCCTGAACTGAGACACGCCCCAGGGTCGAGCTCCATCTCCGTTTCAGTAGGGTGGGGAACCCACAAACACAGGGTTCACTGGGAGTCCATTACACAGACAAAACCGAGATGCGTTTACACAGTGAGCCAAATTGTACGCGTTTATCGACCGTCACTCTTCATACATAGCCGTCTAGAACCCGCAGTGGCCATGAATGGCAGGCTTGTAGGACACCCTAAAGAAAAAACATACTCCATCTTGCTTACTATTACTTATGTTGTTCGGTCATTATATACCAAATATAAACTTATTCGTTTTCATAACCTTTAAAATGAATGTCTTCCCAACTCTGTCATGCTTAGCGAAACTAGTCTTCCGATTAGACATTGCAGTGCGATTCATCTCCTCTTTCCCCAGCAACTCATTGACATTACAGAAAAGGCATCCACAAAGAAGCAAGCTTGAGGCACGAGGAACAGAAAAGGCTGTCTAGACTGCCTTTTAAAATAAAGTTTAAAAGATAAGAGCGTCATCAGGTGTCAATCCTCAAGATGTATTTCTGGTTGATGTCGAGAGCATGAATGTTGATATACAGTGCCCTCCACTATTATTGGCACCCCTGGTAAAGATGAGTAAAAAGGGTTATAAACAAATTCACCGTTTGGTGAATTAGCTTAATCTCTCAGACTCACACTGACAAACTGAGAAAGATCCAACCTTTAATTGAAGTAAATGTATCATGTGAAAAAAAAATCCCTCATTTTATATATTTGGTCACATATCTTTTGCATGCCATGACTTCCTGGTGTCTGTGACCAAACTTGCTATCTTATTTTCTGGTACTCTTACAAGTGATACTATAACGTCTCTCCATTTGAATGGATCTCTATGAATTGGGGGGTGGGACTAGATTTATCTGCAAATTAATTATCTGTCCTCAAGGGTCTGACGTATCAAACAAGCCTTAAACCATCACTCTGCTGCCAGAAATACAGTAGATATGGACTTGAAGGGTTTCTTTCTTAACGGTTTTGTTAAATAATTATGTCTTGATGAGGGATTTTTTCTCTCATAATAAATTTACTTCAATTAAAGGTTCGATTTTTCTCATTTGTTAAGTGTGACATTAAGCTAATTCACCAAACGGTGAATGTTTAAGAACCCTTTTTACTCATCTTTACCAAGGGTGCCAATAAGAGTGGAGGGCACTGTGCGTGTGTGTGTGTGTGTGTGTGTGTGTGTGTGTGTATATATATATATATATATATATACACACACTTTAGATTTTAAACTCGAGTGGAATTATTCCTAGCTAAATCATCAGGAGTAAGCTAACTTATAAAGAACAGTGCTACCATATAAAGCAGAGCATTACACAAATCGTTTTCCAGGTGCCTGTCTTATCATCATCTGAAGATTACTTTTTCGAAACATAAATAAGATAAACATAGAACATAAATACAATAATGAGGATCATAAAACAATTTATGAGTTGTTAGCCGACTGTGACACTTGTCCTCCAACAAGCTAGAGAGCAATGCCAAGCTTTTATTTATTTATTATTTGCCGTCCAAACCAGGGCTGTATATATCCAATTCCCTCCCCAATTTGGAATGTCCATGCGGGAGCCACCATGCTAATTCAGGGGGAGCCGGAACATCCACGGTTCTCCTCCGAAACACGTGCCGTCCTACAGCCGCTATTTTCCTTGACGCAGACCGTAGCTAAGCTCACACAGACAGAGCAGTGTCAGAGGAGGGACCTTTCATACGCGGCTTTCACATGCAGTCTGACGGGTGCCCTTATCGGCCAGTGGGGGGTTGCCAAAAAGCAACGATCCGTGCCATTCAGGCTCATCCATGCACTATAGCGTGGAGCCTTAACGGAATGAGCCATCCAGCAGCGGCTCCGCTAAGCTTGAATGAGATCAGCTGACTGGAAAGCATTTTAGTTGCCTGCTTATGCAGTTAGCTGGCTAACAGTAGCCTCTTTACAAATCAAGATCATTGCAAACCTGTAAACCCAGCAATCTGTCTAACCAGGACATTTGTAGTCATGTAGAAAACTATATAGTGTACAACTAAACTGACTGGCTTCCTTACCAACATATTCTGGGTGTTTATTTTATTTTTTTAACATTTTTTTTATTTGTTCTCTTCAGCTCCTCAAGCTCCTGACCGTGATTCCAACTTGCCCAGGGCCACTTGTACGTCACGATTCTCTCCCACCGAGTCCCCACTGGGAGCAACCGCCAATCCCCACTCCCTCAAGGCACCGGCCATACTGAGATCAGGCAGGCCCAGGTATGCAAACCCCTGATCCTCAGTGTGCAACTTTTACCGCTGTGCCACCGTGGCCTACTGGATGTTTTTTTTGTTGTTTTTTTTTATAAACTAAAAAAAATTATATAATACTGAAAGAGGGCAATTTATCTTTAAGATAAACATATTTTCCACGGATACATTTTGCTTTGTTCTTGATTTATTTGTTGCTCAGTAAAGCTTGGGTGAAAAGCATTTTGTCCACTGTAAATACTACGGAATCAAATTCAAATTCTCCTGAGTTCTAAGAGGTTTTAAACTGTACATGTTCTTGTGAGAGCAGGGTACCTCAGAGAGAGGCTGCAGGAGGGCGGGGGGTAGGACGTCCTCTGTGTGGACAGTGACAGGCGGGCCTGTCCAGTTACTCTGGGCGAAGAGGTGAAGGCAAGCCACAGCCAGGGTATACAGCACTATCTCCCTGTGAGAGAGTGAAGAAGAGACAGAGAAAGAGACAGCAAAGAAGAGAGGGGGAGTGAGAAAAAGTATTGGGAGAGTGAGATAGAAAGTTTGAGAGACGGGTAGGGGGGGAAGAGAGAGACAGCGAGAGAATGAGAGAGTGAAAGCAAAAGAAAGAGAGGGGGACAGAGGGAGAAAGAGATTGTGTTAGAGACGGGAAAGGGAGACCACAGCGACACGGCTCCCACTCCCCTTGGCTCCACGGCAACAGAGCTGAGCGGCGAGCATGACGCTGTCCGAGCCATCGCTGCTGGGGTGCTTGTGAGACACTTCCATTGGAAGACTGAGGGCAGAGGAGAGCAAGCCCAACTCTCCCGCAATTTTTCCAGCAATTAAGCAGCGTAAACTTGGCACTGTGAGATGCTAATCCAGCTGTAAGAGAAACTCAGGGGGGGGGTAAAAATAAATAAAAATAAATAAATAAATAAATAAATAAATAAATACCTCAGTCGACAGATGAGCGCGTAATGGTGAAATATACATCTCCCACACAAACACCCCACTGGAGAGAAGTAGACGTTAAGCTGCCCTTATTAAAAATTAATAATTCATTGCAGCAGGGTGTCTGGTAGGAGCAGCAGAGAGCAATGAAACGTCATTCCCGCTGCCAGAGTTGCAGGCAGCGCATCGCAGTACTCATATTTACTCCAATAAAAGTCGCCACTGGACAGCTGACTAATGACTCAATGTTCCCCCCCTGCTGTTAAATTATGGCCGGTCGGCCCACCACTGCAAGAACGGTCAAAGCCACGATTGTTTCATTTGAATTTTGAATCGCTGCGGCTCTGTAGGGTACGGTTGACCCAGCACAGCGGTTCTATAAGGTTACCTCTCCGTTTTGTCATCCTCTGTGGCGCCGCTCAGGTAGGCCAGGAAACGCCTCTCGAGGTAGGCCTCGATCTTCTCCTCATTGTTGCTCTCCCCGCCAAGGATGTCCAGCACCACAGGACTGAAGAAGACACCCTCAAAATTGCCTTCTAGGAGAGACTCCAGCAGTGGACCACTTTCTGTAGGACAGGAACAGGAAGTTATGTCACAAAGGTAAAAAGAAAATACTTGCCAATTAAGTCCTGAGAAGACATATACAGTACTGTGCAAAAGTCTTAGACACCTTAGATTTTTTTAAGATACATTTTTTCTTAGATGTTTATTTTTTTGTCTTCCGCATTAGTGTGCCAGTATAAAAGAGCAAACTTTAGATTTCCAAACATTCAGTTGACAAAAAAATTAATTGAACTACCTTCAGCAAAAAGAACAAGGAGTTCTGCGACAGATGGCGTGGCCTCCACAGAGCCCTGATCTCAACATCATCGAGGCTGTCTGGGATTACCAGGACAGACAAAAGCAAGTGAGACAGCCAAAGTCTGCAGAAGAACTGTGCCAAGTTCTCCAAGATGCTTGGAACAATCTACCAGCTTTTCTCATAAAACTGCTTGACAGTGTACCTAAGAGAATTGATGCAGTTTTAAAGGCCACACCAAATATTGATTTGATTTAGTTTTTGTTTTACTGTTTACTGCTCTTTATAATCAATTGTTTGATATTTAGAAAGTTTTCATTTTATTCTTTTTGAAAGAATCTTCGCTTTACAGATTTTTAAAATATATATATATATATTTTTTTTTACATGTGCCAAAGACTTTTGCACAGTACTGTATATATTCTCAATGCATTACTCTTTCAACAAATACATTAAACTGACATTACTGGCCTTGACCATGAACCACTGACCATTCTCTAAGGGATGATTAGAGGTCCTGAAAACCTACATTACGTTCTCAGAAGAGAACCAATCGCTGCACTGCTTTGAACAAGGCCATACCTCATTTTAAAAAACTTACTTGAAAACTTACTTGAATAAAATATGATCAAATTCCTTGCCAAAGTTGCTATTAACATAAACCCTCACCACTCAAAACAACTACACTGTATATCAGTAAATTAAGGCACCTAGTAACCCCCTGCCCACCTCCACTAAACTCTACCTTTGCTGCTGGTCCTGATTATTATTCAAAGCCAATCTACTCATAAGGCAGCTGAGCTGAACCGTTCCCCACAGAGAATCGCACCTTCACATGATGGGCTGCAGCAATCAGAAGTGTTATTGAAAAAGTCGCTTCGCAAAGACATTTTAGCCACGTAGCCGAAGCGCCTCGATCGGTGCAGTCGTACCGTGCGCACACAGATTTAGCACATCCAGGTTTCATTAGTTCTTTATTTGAGGAGGGAGGCCGTCTGCCTCGTTAACATTGATTGCACTGTTACCCCTCAGGTGGGTGGACGAGGGGAGCTGAGAGAGGGCGGAGGGGTTGGATCGTAAACATATTGGTAGCTTCAGAGGAAACGCGTTTGTTAAATTAATTCCCACCGATGGCCCTCCCGCCTCCACCGATCTCACAGAATCTCAACAGTATAGACTGAGACGTTAATGACTTCAGCAGATGCATTAACTGAGGCCGGAGGGGTCCAAGCAGGGGCGCAACCGCAAAGCAATAACCTTCATTTCATTCAATGAATGAAAGTACAATCTCATAATAAAGCTCAACATTTTAAAATGTTATTGTAGTCATGTAATGAGGCAATACATCAAATTTTTCAATATCAATTTCACAGACGTGACTACAGAATATCAAGGGAGCAGATAATATAGGCCTAAACATCAAGACTAACATAATGTTGGATGAATGCCCACGCGAACCTATTACATAAACTGAAGACCGCCCAATGAATGATAAGACAGATACAATACACAAAATACAGAAGAAATACACTACATGTACATGCTGTCTTCAGGGTTCTGGCAGGATAAAGATGGCAAACTAAGCCTAACCCACAACAAGTGATATCCATATAGCTATGGCTTGTTAATATTTTTGATTAAGTTCAGACACCTGGTCAAAAAGATGAAATGGGTCCTGAGGGGAAAAGTATCTAAAAAGGTTTCCACTTGATTTTCAGAACATGTTAATAGTTGAAGTCTTATTACCGGCCTGCGAGGCGTGAAGATATTTCAGCGCTCTACAGATCCAGTAAACCCCTAGGGGGCGCTGTAAAGAGGAAGATATTTCAGCACTCTACAGATCCAGTAAACCCCTAGGGGTGCTGTAAAGAGGAAGATATTTCAGCACTCTACAGATCCAGTAAACCCCTAGGGGTGCTGTAAAGAGGAAGATATTTCAGCGCTCTACAGATCCAGTAAACCCCTAGGGGGCGCTGTAAAGAGGAAGATATTTCAGCACTCTACAGATCCAGTAAACCCCTAGGGGTGCTGTAAAGAGGAAGATATTTCAGCACTCTACAGATCCAGTAAACCCCTAGGGGTGCTGTAAAGAGGAAGATATTTCAGCGCTCTACAGATCCAGTAAACCCCTAGGGGTGCTGTAAAGAGGAAGATATTTCAGCGCTCTACAGATCCAGTAAACCCCTAGGGGTGCTGTAAAGAGGAAGATATTTCAGCGCTCTACAGATCCAGTAAACCCCTAGGGGTGCTGTAAAGAGGAAGATATTTCAGCGCTCTACAGATCCAGTAAACCCCTAGGGGTGCTGTAAAGAGGAAGATATTTCAGCGCTCTACAGATCCAGTAAACCCCTAGGGGTGCTGTAAAGAGGAAGATATTTCAGCGCTCTACAGATCCAGTAAACCCCTAGGGGGCGCTGTAAAGAGGAAGATATTTCAGCGCTCTACAGATCCAGTAAACCCCTAGGGGTGCTGTAAAGAGGAAGATATTTCAGCGCTCTACAGATCCAGTAAACCCCTAGGGGGTGCTGTAAAGAGGAAGATATTTCAGCGCTCTACAGATCCAGTAAACCCCTAGGGGGCGCTGTAAAGAGGAAGATATTTCAGCGCTCTACAGATCCAGTAAACCCCTAGGGGGTGCTGTAAAGAGGAAGATATTTCAGCGCTCTACAGATCCAGTAAACCCCTAGGGGTGCTGTAAAGAGGAAGATATTTCAGCGCTCTACAGATCCAGTAAACCCCTAGGGGTGCTGTAAAGAGGAAGATATTTCAGCGCTCTACAGATCCAGTAAACCCCTAGGGGTGCTGTAAAGAGGAAGATATTTCAGCGCGCTACAGATCCAGTAAACCCCTAGGGGGAGCTGTAAAGAGGAAGATATTTCAGCGCTCTACAGATCCAGTAAACCCCTAGGGGTGCTGTAAAGAGGAAGATATTTCAGCGCTCTACAGATCCAGTAAACCCCTAGGGGTGCTGTAAAGAGGAAGATATTTCAGCGCTCTACAGATCCAGTAAACCCCTAGGGGTGCTGTAAAGAGGAAGATATTTCAGCGCTCTACAGATCCAGTAAACCCCTAGGGGTGCTGTAAAGAGGAAGATATTTCAGCGCGCTACAGATCCAGTAAACCCCTAGGGGGCGCTGTAAAGAGGAAGGGATGCCATAAGAGGAGAGAAGGGGAAGGCCTCGCTTTATCAGGAAGAAACTGAAGGGTTCCAAGCAAAGCTTCAACCGTTGTTAATAACATTTCGCTTAGTGGTCAAATTTGTCATGGCACAGTAATTACAGCAATTAATATATATATACAGGTGCAGCTCAAAAAATTAGAATATCGTGAAAAAGTTCTATATTTTTTGTCACTCATTTCAGAAAGTGAAACTCATATATTATATAGATTCATTACACATAGTGAAATATTTCAAGCCTTTATTTCTTGTCATTTTGATGATTATGGCTGACAGCTAATGAAAACCCAAATTCAGTGTGTCAGAAAATTAGAATATTTTTGCTTTAACATATTTTTAAAGTATCATATTTAATATTTGGTCGCATATCCTTTGCATGCTGTTACTTCCTGAAGTCTGTGACCAATCAACATCAAAAGACTCAATATCTTATTTTCAGGTACTGTTACAAGCGATACTATAACCTCTCTGCATTTGAACTGATCTCTGAGAATTGGGGGGCGAGACTAGATTCAGCTGTAAATTACGCTGGTACAGTATGGAACACATGGCTGGCTAAATGGCTGTAAGTCATCAAGGGTCTGAGCTATCGAACGAGCCCAAAACCATCACTCTGTTGCCAGATATGGAGTAGATGTGGATGGATCACTGCAAGGGTTATTTCTCCTGACTCATTTTCCTATAGAACTCTATGGGGAAAAAAAAGTCAGGAGAAACAACCCTTAAAGCAGGGGTGGCCAATTCCAGGCCTCGCGGGCTGGTGTGTATGCAGGTTTTTGCTGCCGCCAGTTAACAATTATTGAATTAGCCCAATCGTTTACACGATCTGATATTTTAATCTACATATCCGCGATATGAAAAGCAGCTGATGAATGTTCTTGTGCCGGTATGCGTCAATGCGTGTATTGTAGCATTTTATCGTTCTGTAATTTACAAGTGAATCGGTGATTGTGTGTATGACTAATTAGCTGATTGAACCGTGGTAACTGGTGGCAGTAAAAACCTGCATACACACCGGCCCGCGAGGCCTGGAATTGGCCACCCCTGCCTTAAAGGGATCCATCCACATCTACTCCATATCTGGCCGCAGAGTGATGGTTTGGGGCTCGTTCGATACCTTAGACCAGGGGTCCTCAATCTTATCCTGAAAGGGCCGGTGTGGGTGCAGGCTTTTGTTCCAACCAAGCAGTTACACACCTGATTCTACTAATCAACCACCTGACTCTTCACTAAGTACCTTGATTAGTAGAATCAGGTGTGTAACTGCTTGGTTGCAACAAAAGCCTGCACCCACACCGGCCCTTTCTGGATAAGATTGAGGACCTCTGCCTTAGACCCTTGATGACTTACAGCCATTTCGCCAGTCATGTGTTCCATACTGTACCAGTGTCATTTACAGTTGAATCTAGTCTCACCCCCCAATTCTCATAGAGATCAGTTCAAATGCAGAGAGGTTATAGTATCGCTTGTAACAGTACGTGAAAATAAGATATCGAGAGTCTTTTGATGTTGATTGATCACAGACTTCAGGAAGTAACAGCATGCAAATGATATGCGACCAAATATTAAATATGATACTTTCAAAATATGTTAAAGAAAATGGTATGAATACTTATGTAAATGAGGAATTTCAGTTTCCGATTTTTAATACATTTGCAAAAATTTCTAAAAACATGTTTTCACTTTGTCATTATGGTCTATTTCGTGTAGAATATTGAGACAGAAAATGAACTCAATCTATTGTAGAATATGTCTGGAATGTAATACAACGTGGAGAAGGTGAAAGGGGTATTCAGAGTTTCCAGCTTGACTGTATATATCCAAGACGACGGCACAATTCACACAGGCCTTAACATTGTGCAGCCAATACAACAGTGTTGTAAAAAAAAAACACGACAGCGATATGAAACCACTGGTAGCGACCCACATCTTATACATCTTATCAAAATCACGTCGTTCTTGATTAAAAAGAGATGTTTCATTAAAGCATGGATTCTTTCGCAGATCATTTTCTTCCAACAGCACAGGTTTGGCGAGCAGACACGCTACGATGCGCTGTCACTGTGCTATATATCAGCTTGCATGAAATATGTGGGATAATTGGTTACTCCTTGAATTGCTTCAAAAACCATGTAAAGGTACATGTTTAAGCAAACAATGAACAATGAAAGGTTATTTAAAAACACACCAAGTGTTTGGCAGGCGAGCAATTTAAATGACATGCATGCAGTAAATATAGCTATGTATGTGTATGCTCAATTTGGACAATGTACAACTCCCCACTGTGTCCGGTGGAGAAAGCGCAACCAATTTGAAACGACATTAATTTAACGTAATCACTCCCCCCCCATATCAAACATCATAAATAATTCAAAAATAATTGAATCAAACAATAATTTGGCATGTAGGCTATGTTAGTTACTACATGCACTACATACTTTGACATCACTTAAAAACCACTGCTGATCCTTGTGCACAGCAACGTCCTTTCTGCCTAGCCCTGATGTCAAAACAGTAATAGAATAGAATGTCCGCTTTTTAAACGAAAATGACCACTCAGTTATCCTACACCTGCAGGATGACGGGGGCACTCTGCGAGCTCACGAAAGGCCAGGTGTCATAGCCAACTAGCCTACTGAATAATGGCCAGGTTTCATATTGTGTCAATCATAACGCGCTTCCACAACCAGGAGACGATCAGCAGGCTTCATCTGCAGACAGTAACGTTACACCTTATTATACTGCATTACACGGGACATTTACGCCCTCACGTTACCGTGTTGCTGGCTGCGCCATTTTAACGTTTCTTAATATTATTCAACGTCTATTATTTCCGGGATAGCTAATGCAGACTCGAATGTTATCCAATCAGGCAACTTAGTGGTGAAAATGTATGTAACGTTAGCTGAGCTAAAAAATTATCATACAGTGGACAAACCGATAAGTATGTGTTGGCTAATGTGACTGAATGTACGTTAGCTCGTCAATTGAACTAGGTGAATATATGTATAATCATAATGTAACATTGTGTGTAGCTACGTACCTTACATTGGCCAACAAACTAGCGAAAATGAGCCGTTCTGTTAGCAAACGTTAGCTCTCTATGAACTCAGATTTATCTCCGTTTTCAATCAAATTGCAAATATCAATGAGATCGAGAGGGATACGTTCACTAAGGTACACATCACACGGCGCACATTTTCTGTGATCCATCACTAGCTAGCTAGCCAACGTCCCGATAATGGTACGTCTACTAGCTAGCGAACATGATCTAAAGCACCGGGCAGCACATTCAACTGCAACAATTAACCCGATGAGTTTGCTCGGACACTGAACATATAAACAGACCTGCTACATTTGATCTCGCAACGTCCATGTTGCTGTATATCGCAGCAAGCTAGCAACTATAGCCATCGTGGTGTGTATGCGTTGTGGTATGCTCGTCCAAATGCATACAAGCGGATAGCTGCAGTCAGCATGACTCAAACTGCTCATCAGTTAGCCAGATGGTTACATTGTCAACTTCAACTCAATGTTTCCCACTCCAGTCTCTATCGAATAGCCTCTGTAAGGGTGTTTCAATACCGAAAATGAGCACACAATCAAGCAGGCTAAAGTATGTGGGCATATCGGAATGCCATGACACAAACCACCATCATACTTGACGATCGCCGTATATTGTCGTAACAAGAATAAAAATTTAAATATATGGTCTAGTTTTCTATTATTTGTCCCTGTTGAAATGTTTTGTAACTAACCTGCAGCGCTGAAAGTACTCTGCTTCCATTCCGTTGCTTCTCCGTCCGTGAGAAAGCCTCTGAGTGCGGCGATCTCCACGTTCCACACCATCATTCCGAAACGTGCCGCACAAAATGACGGTGGTTTCAACGAGAACTGGATTTAATTTTCAATCGTTGTCCTCTCCTTTCGGGGGGCCGTTGCACTGCTTCTCTTCGCGTTAGGCTCCGAATGTGTTTATTTCTGCCCATGTGCTACAAGAAGCATCAGTGAGCAGCCATGACAGCTTCGCGTTGCATCGTGGGAAATCCTATCAGGGAGGGTCATTAAGGGATAGTGGATATTTTTACTATTTGTTCAAAAACACATGATGCGTCGTTCTTTCAATACTTTGGCGCATATGTAGCCTAATGTATTGCACCGATCGCTACGGGAACGGTAACCAGATTATGAGATTATAAGAATAAGTATACGCATGGATCCGTGACCGTATTCATTTACCACGTTATTTTTTGACGCATTAGGTGCAGAGGGGGAATGAAGTGGTAAAGATGTGTGCTGAAAAAATGTATTACCCAGGAATCCACGGACTACGGGATGTGGGAAAATAAAATATGACATATCATTCGGAGTAACTAAATGTACATGGTTAAAGATTTGTCTGCAAATTCCTTTTTTTCCAAAACCTGTAGCTACTTGTTAGTGTAACGGAATATCATAAACTACTGAAATACAGTAGGTTATTTGGCCAAAATTGCTTAATGCATTTCATAAAATCAATAAATATAGCCATTTATTGATTTTAATGTGACTATGTTTTAAACACACAATTATGATGTTATGAAAAGAAGTTACACACGCTAAGGACTTGACAAATTCTGTTCCAATGAAAAAGAGAATGTCTTGCAGTGGCTAAAATAGATCAATCAGTGAAGCGCCTGAATAGAAGCGTTGATTGACCCCTTTAGGTAAAATCAAGTCAAAATTGCATTGCATGTCCCAGCTATGATGGGTGAAGCGGAGCCTATCTGTAATCGGGCTGTCGGGCAACCTTCCATCGACAGTGCTCCCAAGATTATTAACAGCCTTGAGGTGAACAAAAGACTGCGTAAAAAGTAGGAGCCTCCTGGAAGAGAAAATAAGTGTCCCTTCATCCAGTAGACAACTCACTGCTGGTGTGTTTGGCTGAAAAGGTCCATTTTCTCATTTGGCCATAACCCTTCGATTCAAGTTCCAATGCCACTTACAAAACTCCAGACATTTATATTTGCTGATTTTCCTCAATAGAGTTGTTGTCAGGCAACCTTTTTAAAAAGCCTATTGGCATGGAGATGGCTTCTGATTTTGGAGACTTTTGTCCCCAAGATGCAATTAAGTTGTAGATCTCCAACTTTTTGCTTCCCAAACCATCTGCCTGTGTGTGGGGGTGAGATGCATTTGTGTCCTCTACCGGACTCTTTAATGTCCAACCATCTACAACCGCAGTTGTGTTCCACCCGTGAACCACCTGCCAATTCAGGATATCTGAGACGTCCGCAGTTCTCCTCTGAAACGTGGCGTGACCAGCTACCTTGTGGTCACAGTTGGCACTAACATGGGGTCCAGATTCAATCCAAGGCCATGAGGTTCATCCTTGCACCACAGCGTGGTGCCTTAACCGAATGAGGCATCCAGCAGCCTCTTTATTATTGAGATTTAAAATCATTATTGGTATTGACGGTGTAAATAATTAACATTATTTTGGAAAAACATATTACTTGTGAAACACAATATTTTTCTCTGAGCAATTGTATTAGTATAAAAAAATACAATACAGCCTTCTTTCTCCTCTTTATCAAGGGTGTGAATAATTTTGGAGGGCACTGTAATTCTGGACCTCCAATGGATCGCACTACTGATTATGATGTCGGGATCAGACGCAAGAGCACAGTGAACAGGGCTGCACGATTTCTGAGGACAGTTAAAAGGCCCACACAGGCCCTCTGATTTATAAATTGAGCTCCAGGGTCGGGGCAGATACTTTATGATCTTTGTTCAGGAGATGGGCTGTTTGAGTTGGAAATGGTGAGGTCCTTTTGTGGCTCTGAACAGCACAGAAAAAGTTCAAGCCATATTTTCTTAACACTGAACAAAATCAACAAGATTGATTTGTGAAACCACAAAGGCAATATACCTCAATTTTTGTGATTAGGCTTGCGCTTACAGTATGACGTTCACTTGTGTTGGCTTTCTGTCTTCGAGAGGTTCTCTGTGTTTACACGCCCCAGTAGGACAGTCTCTTTATGGAAATTAGAAGGGTCATTTGTCTTGATTATGCAAAGTGACAGAGGGCCCTTGGGTTGTGGGGCTGGGGTGCTCCAAGCCAAGCTCAGGGTGGATTGGCCATCAAAAGGCTTTACTGTAATGGAGAAATGAGGCCTGGTCTAGCTCACACACAAGCCAGGAGTGATGCTTCCGCTATGTTCAGCATGAAGAAAAGACGATACGTGACTACGCCCATGAAAATCAAGCAAAAATAAATAAAAACATTGACATTTTATTCCCCAGAAATGTGCTTGATATATTTTACGATAACGATGACAAAGATCATTACTACTGTTGTCATTAATAACGATTCATTTTTTATATTAAAGATATCAAAATAATTATATTATCTATTATTTTGCTGAAACGGTCTTTTTCTTTGTCAAATAATTTTTATAATTTCATTTTAACAGTTGAAACTTGAAACTTAGTATATGCCATGTTTCATTATACTCTTATACTTCTTCATCCTCAAACCTTAACCAGAATCAGAGGTGAAATAAAGGTCACTGAGATGGAGCATTTATCTCCTGCTGACAGTCGCAAATATATATATATATTTTTTAAAGAATTCCATAAAGTTCAGAGGAATTTAAAGCTATTATTGTTGGGTGTTGGTAAGCCTTGTATTTTACTGGAACGGAGGTGGTGAACTTGAGTTCCAAGACCAACACTAATTTAATAAAATGTCGCTGAGATGAAACTGTAAGGCAGAAAAGGCCTTACTGCACATGGTTGCTCCTTGAGGAGAAAAGTCACGTTGCACTTCGGTTTAAAGAAAATTATCTCTCATCTGACCTTTTCCATTTCCCAGTTATTGGTTCACTCAAGAAAGAGTATACTGTACGAGTCCACAGCGGTGACTCAGTTTGCAATTTGACATGAGACAAAAACAACTAAATGGTTCAAAACCCCAGCGGTGGTGGCTCTCGGCTGTTTTTCTGAAACACGACGGAGGATCATCAGAAAGCTTCGTCTCCTTCTCTTCTCCCGACCCTCTCGCTCTCCGGCCCCCTCCCTCGCTCTTTATTCATGCATGACACATTTAAGAGTAACGTTTCCTTTTTTTAATTATTATTTTTTGGCATTATTTTCAACTGTGAAGGAAGATGCAGGCAGCTGTTTGCTCTGCCACACCGATTTATTTCCCAGAAGTCCGCTTCCTAATTTACCGTCAAGCTCACAGACGATTAAAGGCGCTTTCAAGGCATAGGATTTGCATGGGAAGCGTCGTCTCTGAGCAGACAGATAAACATATTTCACGCGTAAGACAACAGAGTGGACACCTGCAGTGTGCAGATGCTGTTTGATGCTTTTGCGCGAGCCACATATCCAAAGGCACGCACAAGCACACATCACTTTGGTATCGTTCACTGGCGTGGAGTGCTTCTGTGGCCGTGAAGAAGAAGAAAAAAAAACATAAAAAATATCCCCCAGACTCTATCCATTCCTTTTTAACTAGACTATAAAACTTGTTCAGGAAAAAAAAAAGGAACGTTTGTGCTTAGGGAGATAATTACAAGGATATGTTGACTTATATTGTTGCAGTCTAAATCATACCTACACTGTATTTGTACAGAAGCCTATATGTGAATTCTGGACTCCAACAGCTGGAGAGACAAGGATGCATCTCCCTTGCTAAAAAAAAGGCTGAGCCCACTGGTGATGGAGCTGTGGGCAAACAGGCATGCTTTGTGCCTTCTCAGCAGACCAGCCCAATCAGCGATGTCCGTTCGCAAGCTCTTTCAAGGTTCTTGTCCAGTTTGCTTTTAAAGAACAACTACTAAACCATTAGATGGTATCAAAGAAGACAGCATAGTTGACCATTTCTTTGTTTAGTTGACCCGAGTCTGTCTCGGTGAACAAAATAAATACTGCGGCTCAACACTGCAGTTCAACTCATTTTAATTCTCTCACACAGATAGCAATCTGCTTGGAAAGGCAAATCCAAACTTTAATAGTGGCTGTGTTCAGAAAGAAACGGCTCCAGGGCCTACATTTTTTATCATTCTACATGCAACACTATCCTTCTAATGGATGACTCCTCAGAATCAGCAGACCATCAAATCCAATATCTGCTCACAATTATAGTTCAAAATATTGGAATTTAAATTGACTGGGAATAACCAGTACATTTTAATACTATATCAGCACTGACAAAAATCATAACCAGGGTCCCACAAGTTTAATTCTTCTGTTTGGTACCTTGTTTGCGTCATAATTCTTTCGCAGATTGGTACCAATCTTATAGTTATATGTGGAATTCACAGAACTATTCTCAACACATTGAGAACAAACGATAGATCAGGTGTATGTGGGCGAATTTACAATGCATAGCCAAATACGTATTGCCCACGTCTGAACCGGAAAGCTTGAGAACTCCGTCAGAGAGAAGAGCCTCGGGGGGTGGAAGACAGACACTGGAGACAGTTTTATGGGTAGGTGAGACACAATCCTGTTTCCTTTATCATGCTGCTAGTTATCCCGAGGCCCTCCATCCTGCAAACGGCAGTTGTAATTGAATATCACCAAACAGGTCCCTGGCAATGACATACAAGCATTACAGGCGACACTTGCTTCCTATTGCGACACGATGGTGTTACATTGCTACAATACAACGACGAGTCAAAAAAATCGCTGAACAAATTCGAAGAATCAACTGGAGAAAGTGCAGGAAGTAGCCTATTATTCTAGTGTAGTAGGGATTAAACAGGCTCCAGACTCAATTGTCACTGTGAAGATTATGTGGTTGAGAGATGTAAACGGTGGCGCGACTGACTGCTGTCATTTTTGATAAACAATGGCATTGATTTCAGTTCGCGCTGTAGCCTTTTATTCCGTTAAAAATCTAATCATATGAATATAATGTTATTAACAAGTGATGAGACTTCCATTAAATAGAAATGAATCGGTATTTTTTGGAACATTTTATTACCATTCACGCGGATTTTGTGCAGATGGTGGCACAAGTCAATTTATTAAGACAGGGAAATAATTCACAACGCATCGAAGTAACAACGCTGTCTGTGATAAACAATAACAGTTCAAAACTAGGCAGACGTGATCTCGGAGGAGGGAAGTACTTTTTGTTGTTCTTATTTGTACCACTGTAATGATAGGATAGAGAACAATTATCTTGAGATTCGCACGAAGGCCGCATTGTGGCCTTATCGGTAACCACCTTATACACTTCACAAGTTTTCGTTCCCCTTCATATTCACTGTGGAGTTCAAGCGCGGGATGAATAATGCAGTGCTGGGCCAAATCACAGATATGAATCTAGCGAGGCATTTTCTGTACAGTAATCCCCCTACGTGTTTTAGCTTGCTGCACATGCGCTTCATGAGGCATTCTCAAACGGGAAAGAAAAGTAGTGTTTGAGGCTCTGCCTGCCGCAGTGAGATTCAGAGCCCCGTTGTTGCCTATACTGCACGTGGAGCCCGTGTGTTCCAGAGGTTCGTTATAATACATTGCTATGCTATAGATTTTTAGAGACAGCTTCATATGAAATGCAAAGCTCGCTGCAGCCTGACGCACATTACTTTGGGACAGCGGGGAAAGTGCCATTTTATTCGAAAATGTCCATTGCAATTTGCATCTTAAATAGAAAAAAATCGAAAATTTTATGAGACAGGAGGAAGTGAAGTGAGCTGGCAAACGAGACGGACACGAGAACCTTTCTCTACACGTCACCTCCCTATGAGAAGTTATTGCACCAGTATAAAATGCCTTTCTCTGATTAGCCTATTGAGCAGTGCAAGTCCAGAGACGCAGGATACATGTGAAGACTTGCACACAAAAATATAGTCTCTGGAATGCCACATTTTCACGAAATTTACATAAGTGTTACGTGTACTGTACCATACTAAAGAATAGAACGTAACTTCCAAACTGTAAAAAAAAAAAAAAAAAAAAAAACACCCGCTGAACAAAAAACATTTTTATTATATTTTTACAAAAGTAATTTTTTGGGAGAAAAAAAATCAAGACACCAAATGCATTGCCACAAGATGTATTTAAATTCAACAGTACCATTACAACTCCTCTACAGATAGCTAGCTACAGTTTAACGGCTGTGCAAAGAACCATTTTAATAATTTATTTATTTTGCTTTTCGAGCCATCTTAATCCTCACGCAGATTAATATCATGTCTTTTTTCCTCCTCGGAAAAACGCAGGAAGACAAATGTATTCACAATCTGCCTTTTAAAGTCCCGTTGAACCATCGGATAAAAACCTTTTGCGTCTCCGGATGCACCCTCCCGGCCCACGTTCCAAATCATAAAAAGCTCTCACGACGTTTCTGCCAGAAGCGACTGAATTATTAATGTACAGGAATCTCAAGTAATGGCAACGGAGGGAGCTGTTAGCAGGTAGGCTTTCTGCGCCTTTGAGTGTGTGGTGAATAGGGTGCATTTTGAGAGACTGAAGGCACAAAGGGTTCCACACATCGTCCCTTTGATGGATACGCACACATACACACGCTTCTCATCCACCCAAACACCCTGAGATTCATATATTCGAGCAAGTAAAACAGGTTGCATTTATTAAACTTGCATTTAGAATTAGTGAGGCAAAAAAAAAAATCAGTGTACGCATTTTACTGAACATGTAATTCGCCCCGTAAAAAGGTAACAAGTAACCATAGCAATAAAGAATGTCCATTCAAGCCTTTATTGAAGTATACAGGAGTCTGTAGAAATCAAATAAGCAATGCAAATGGGCAACCAGAAGATTTCTTAAATTGAAGAAAGTGTATGTGTTTTAAACTTTTTCTTTTAAATAGTATCCTTAAAGAATGACCAATATATTCTTGGTTACAACTGTCCTTGCACTAACAGTCAAAAATGTAAATTAACATTCAGTAAACATTCTTTTCTAAAGGTAGTTCCCTTATATATTCGTGATTTCCTCTGCCATTATGTATACATAAACAAGTTTAATAACATACCAATCAGTGGTTATTTCACAATTGAAAAATAAAAGCACAAAAAAGTTTACACTCTTTTACATGTAAATAAAAGATAATTTTGTTTGTCGGACTGTCTTATTATGGGCATAGCATAGTTTTGCGGGATTTTTTGTCTTGTTTTCTCCTTTCATCGGTTTTGTTTTGTTTATTTTTTCCTTCTCATTTTAGATATTACTTAATTAGATTCTTACATACAAATATTGACAAAATGTTGGCTTGTGCTTCAAAGCCGTCAAGTCTATTTAATATCGATAGTAAGAGTGGCGGGGAGGAGTGGCCCTGGGGTTGGGGGCGGGTGGGCTGGGTGAGGTCGCAGGAGGAGCTCATAGCTGGCCTTCACTGCAGTGGGCATCCTGGCTGCCACTCGGCTTCTCTGCGTCCTGATTGGGCGGTTCCTTGGCCAGGAGGGTGACGCTCTTCTCAGAGAACTGTTCTCCGTCGGGCTCCAGGCCCTCGGGGCAGTGGAGCTTAAGAAGCTCCTCTCTCAGCTGGGCTGTGTGCCTCTGTGGGCAGAGACAAACCCGGCAATGGTTTAGCTTGCGACTCGGAGCGAGCAGACACCCTGCTACACACACCTCACAGGTACACAGACCTTACAGGCACACACACCTCACAGGTACACAGACCTGACAGGCACACACACCTCACAGGTACACAGATCTTACAGGTACACACACACACCTCACAGGTACACAGACCTTACAGGCACACACACCTCACAGGTACACAGATCTTACAGGTACACACACACCTCACAGGCACACACACCGTACAGGTACACACACCGTACAGGTACACACACCTTACAGGCACACACACCTTACAGGCACACACACCTTACAGGTACACAGATCTTACAGGTACACACACCTTACAGGCACACACAGATCTTACAGGCACACACACCTCACATGTGCGGTCACTTTAATGACTGAACAGAACACTGACCGCTCACACAGCGCACACACAGATGCGCCGCTCGGTTTAATATCTGATTCTGCACAGCTTGGCACAAAGGCATGGAGAACAAGTTGAGGATGTTCACATGAGCCAAGCTGCTTTCTGTTTGCAGAGATCTAAATGATTCATGAGGAAATACTACTCGACTCAGATAAACCCTGGGATGGATGCAGGATGTTCCGTAACCCGTCTCGCACGGAGAGAGTAAAGAACCTGGAGAAATCCCCGACCAAACGTAACGGCTGCTCCAGGTATTGCATCTTAATGACAGCCCCATGAAAAGGAGATTATTAACAGCAGGTACACAACCTGGAGATGGGGCTTCTGCTGCTGCCATGGGGGACCCTGAATTTCTCCCACTTTGTGAGCGCCTCAATAAAACTCCTTTCTGCCCTGCCTCTCTTCACTGCCTGCTCCAGTCACCTACACGAGTGGCAGAGCATCCTTACAGCAGCGGTCAGAATTATATTATGTAAATTGTGAATGGCATTATAAATGTGATTTGGCTTCATCAATACGAGTTCTTCACAATAGAGACATCAAAGAAAAAGGGACACGAGAAGAGAGGATAAAATATTAGATATCAGTTTAACTTTAACGTTACGTTAAACAAGCTGGTTAAAATAGCATTGTTTAAACGCTGCTCTGTGATTGTGGATATTGTGATATCTAACAAATTTAGGATATTGTGATATCTAACACGTTTAGGATATTGTGATATCTAACAAAGATCGCAAGCTTTAGTTATGAATTAGTTGCTCTGCGAGGCTTGCTTCATAAAGCCATGGTTTGTAGTGACGGTCCTCAAGCCAGGCTGGGTTCCACACTCACCATTCTCCCTGATCTAGTCTACATTTACATGGAAGAAATCTTGACCTGACCCTTTTTAGGTGACCTTTGGTGAAGATATTCACATCATCAGTTAGCTAAGTTAGTTATTCACTTTCCTGAGGTAAATCTCGACTTTGTGAACAAATCCACATGTCTGCGCGTGGCCAAGCAGCCCATCATAGTGAGATAACCATCAATCAAAACTCCATATACGTGGAGTTAGTTATAAACTGAGGGGAATCCACACACTACATTGAATAGCTGATAATTTCCCAAGATCACAAAACAGGGCGCTTACACAAACACATTTTCTATAGATTTTTAAATCATAGTAAACTAGTTTTCAAACAATGACATTGGCATTTTATATTTTTAGGCGGGGCGGCAAACTCTGTAGGCGGTGAAGGGGAAACCCTTTGTTTGGTTGTGATTTAGCCATACCAGCCACCCCATGGCTCCCTTTGGAGGGGGTAATGACAAGTCCCCGTTGATCTTACAGGGAGTCATGTGACATGTGAGGGAGGGGGCGGTACCTTGAGCGCCGCGGCGTGATGCGACATGGTGCGGCCCACCCTCTTGTCGCTGCTGTACTGTTGGATGTCGGCGATCCACTCCTCGCACTGGGCTATGATCTCCGCCCTCTTCAGGTAGAAGTGCTTGTGGATCACCTGTGGGGGGGGGGGGAAACGGGAGGGGGCAGGATCAGTCCTGTCGTCGTAGCAACATGGTAAGGCTGCCCTAACAGCACTCCCCCCCCCACTGCCTAGCCGACTACGCCAACCCATATGCCCTGAGTGTCTGCAGTCACTCGGACCAAACCAGGGGGAAGATACAACACCGCATGAATCATAAACAAGGCCTCACAAAGACGCAATCTGCCAACCCTGAGGCGCCAGGCTGGAGGCAACATGGTCGCAATGTAAAATTAAAGACGGCGGTAAAGTACACCAGCGACGGGGAGAACAACGTGCAAAGCTGTTCTACATCTCATGCAGTAGAGGACAACGGGTGCACGCTGTGACCCTGAATTAATCATGCTCCCCTGTGCGTTGGACACAATTGTCTGATCAGCCACCAGCAAAGCCCTTCCTTCCTCAACTCCACAACTCTATCAAGCTGAAAATGCTTTATTCGTCGAAGAAAAAACCCTCGAACTCAGTAGGAGAGGTGGCCTTATTACTCTTAGACTGGATAGGTTGAGATTCTTTTTTCCTTGCTGTGAATGTGAATGCGATCGATGCATCTCTTTGCCCCTTTTTTGACAGTGAAGCAGCGTGTCCCCCTGGGCTTCCCGTCTTTCCGGATAAAAAGAGCCCACAGGGGAGGAGATATTTCTTTAATCAGGCTCGTCTCAAACTGTTAGGTAGACCACGGAACCTCAAGAGGCAGGTCTTCATAATTCAAGAAGGCCAAGGGGGGGTTGAGGAACGGCGGCAATGGAACAAGCTTGCCAAACTGGACTGTGTGGAAACGGCACTTCTCCCGACACGGTTCCCAAAAAGCGGTTGGCTCGGTGGCCCGGGGTTCGCCGGCTGATTTATGGCGCCCAGGTGTGACGTCACTGGAGGCCTTGCTCCCTGCGACGCCAGCCGCGTCAGTCAGTCCGAACGTGCGGCTCAGACGGGTCGCAACAGTGAGTGATTCGATCTCTGCCTCGCCCCCCGGTTCCTAGCAACAGTCTCCCGGCAACTGCCTTCTGCGTTCCATCTCGCATCTATTGCTTGGAATTAGTTGTTATTATCTCTGCTCGCTTATTATTTATTGAGATGAATCTTGAAAATGTACGCGGTCCTTGCGTGTGCTTGAGTTCTTTATAATGAGCTGTCCCATCTTCCTGAGATGATTACAGAGAGGACACTTCAAGGTCACAACAAACATTGAAGACTGCAATTTAAAACTGGTTCCCGCTCAGCAAGCTCGAATCACACGACGCTGACGCAAAACCGCAGTAACACATTGCTGTAGTGATAGAAGGATGCTTCCAGACATGTAGGCAGGTGATCTTGGGCTTTAGACTGGTTTAAGTTTATTCTCAAATTTTAATGAGATGAGAGAGAGAGAGAAAAAAGATCTCGTTTTCACGAAAGTTAAAAATTGACCATCATAAAAATAATGAGCAAATATCTTAAGAAAGTTCAAGCAGAATACTCCCATTCAATAGGAATATTCTGCATGAACAGTGTAGGGAGTAGACCCATAGGGTCCATGGTTAAGCAGCTTGCAGTATGCTACGAGAGACTGCGGATTGTGACGAACGTGCTGCCTACTTTAGGGAATCGGAGCTCAGAGAACCTTTCCTATTTCCTTAGCAACCAATACGTCTCGTTATAAATGCACCAGAGCAATCACAGTTCAGATACTTATTTTCCGTTTTTGATAGCAGCAGCCATTTCCTGCACCTCCAATATAAGTTTAACACCCCTGCATTAGAGAGTAAACTAAAAGCAATCATGCCCAGTGTAGTGTAACTGGCTCAAGATATTTTCTGATGACATCGGCCTGTGGTATAAACGGTTACTAGATCAGTATAGCTTATATAATGTATCTGGATATGAGATGGGTTAATGTGTGCTGCGGACGCAAGAGTTTGCTTTCACCACAAAGCACTGCGTTTTCACTTTTGCCGTTTACGGTCTTTCCGGGTAATGGTGTTCTGAGAAAATAATGTGTATTCCCTTCCCTGAACTCAATATGCTCGCCAACACTCTTCTCTCTGCTCAATATTCCTGGGACAGGGGGAGTCAAGGACAGGTATGAATCACTCGCATCGCTATTAAAAGTTGTACCTCTCTCTGTCCCCCCTCCCCTCCTCTCGCACTCTCTCTTGCTCAGACAGTCCCCTGCCATCTCTGACCTCCGAAAATCTAGGATGGGATTTGAAGCCAACTGGTATATATTTCCGCTGACCCCGGGCCTTTCTTCAACCTTACTGGAATGGCAAGGCAGTTAGAGCTCAAAGGGGAATTCTTGATGTCCTTTTGTGAGCAATGCTGGGGAGAGAGCAGGGGCTGTAACGTGGACACTGACTTAACTGGAGGTTTTAATTTCTTTGCATGTCCCGAAACATGCCCCAGTATAATGAAACCCATGCAAATATGTATGAACCCGGTGAGGCTGTTCATTCTGCAAACCAATAAACATAGTTTATTCACCTTCGTGAAAAGATATAATCGGGGAAGTCCCAGTGAAGTTTTACAGCATGGCATACGTGATTGGGACTGGGCACAACTGGCCGTATTCTTTTCTCAGCTGTAGCTTTATGCTCACCGGGGCCCTGGTCTCGGGTTTGTGTGCTCGGGGCCCTGGTCTCGGGTTTGTGTGCTCGGGGCCCTGGTCTCCAGGTTTGTGTGCCCGGAGCCCTGGTCGCGGGTTTGTGTGCTCGGGGCCCTGGTCTCGGGTTTGTGTGCTCGGGGCCCTGGTCTCGGGTGTGTGTGCCCGGAGCCCTGGTCTCGGGTTTGTGTGCCCGGAGCCCTGGTCTCGGGTGTGTGTGCTCGGGGCCCTGGTCTCGGGTTTGTGTGCTCGGGGCCCTGGTCTCCAGGTTTGTGTGCCCGGAGCCCTGGTCTCTGGTTTGTGTGCCCGGGGCCCTGGTCTCGGGTTTGTGTGCTCGGGGCCCTGGTCTCGGGTTTGTGTGCCCGGGGCCCTGGTCTCGGGTTTGTGTGCCCGGAGCCCTGGTCTCGGGTTTGTGTGCCCGGAGCCCTGGTCTCGGGTTTGTGTGCCCGGAGCCCTGGTCTCGGGTTTGTGTGCCCGGGGCCCTGGTCTCGGGTTTGTGTGCCCGGGGGCCTGCCAAAAATGGTCAGCTGTGATATACAGCCCTAATATTTCAGATTTAGCAGGAGCCAGTGATAAAACACCAATAAACTGCAATTAGGCTTGGGGGAAATTGGCGGGGTTTAGTGTTATTTATTAAACGGGAGTAAGAGGGAAGTGGTGAGGGACTCTGAGCATAACACGGCACCAGGGCGGTGATGCTTGGGGACGCAGTGTTGTCTATGGTTCCTACGATGTGGGGGACGGGAGGAGCACTCGAGACTTTCTCTCCAGCATGAGGAGGCAGAACAGATGGCAAGGCCTGTGGAAGCACTGGCCCAGAAGACAGGGGAATGCCCCGGTGTTATTTCCGCTAAACTACACACGGAAGGCCCCTCTTGCTGATACTCAGTCCCCGGCCTGCATTCCCTGTGTCATTTACACAAGAGGTCCTCGGTAAGGACCCTGCTCCCAAAGGAAAGGGCCCCGGAACGCTTCCTCCACTCTCCCCTTTCGCTTTTCCTTTCCGATCCATCCCTGCCAACTAAAACGGGGACGCGCTTCAAAGCCTCCGCAATCCTCCGCGAGAAGGCAGGAAGCGGCTGCCACGGGGACCGAGGGAAAGATGATCAATTTCCCTGCCACTGTCACCATGGAAACCCTGCTGGCTGTGGCACATTGCTCCGCAACGCTTTGCCTTCCAGAGGGTTCCCCCATCCGTAGCCCAGCTATCTGTCCTGCGCATCCTCGACTCCGATGCTGCGTCCACAAACGCAGACTCCCACCCCTGCAGTCCCTTAATCAAGCCCATCCGTACTGGCATTGTACATGAGATAACACTCCAAGACGCACGGGTCCTATTGCATGAGTGTCCACTGAACAAATAAAGCAATGTCATGAAATGGAAATAATGAGCAATTTCCCGCGAGGGGAATACACCAACAATTCTCGCACAGTCCCCAGAATGCAGTGATATCTGATTTCCCTTACACAAAATAATAACGATAAACACAAATACAAGTCAGGCAATTCCACAAGGTGAGCAATCGCACACGCGCACACATACACACAATTTAAGGATAGCTAAACTTTGTCAATGGTTCATAACATCCGTCATAACAGAAAAGGGCCCTGAAACGGCGCACACTGCGAAGGCCTTAATGAAACAATAATTATACGGGTTTAATGTACAGTCAGCACTGTTTTAAAATAGAAGCCCAGCCTGGGAGTTCCCCACAGAGGGCTGCAGAGAAAAAAAAGCCGTTTCTACCTGAGCTGGCGGGTTGTTTCCATAGCACCCGCGGCTTCCTACCGAGCCATTTACACGTCACCTTGCCGTATGTGTAGAAACCCCCCCTCCCCCCTCCCTCAACCACCAATCTATATTTCAACATGCCCGACTTGGTGCTTATAATTTCACTTGACAATCTCCTGTTGAATATTTTACACTCTTGGCTTAAAATAGGCATGTACGGTAACATGTTTCTACTCTGAACTGTTCACGTTTCGTCAGCCCGGCCCTGTTCCAGGTGAGAGAGAGCGAGGCGACACTTAGCTTGGGCCACCGTCAACCTTCACTTTTCCGCATCTGCCCCGTCTCCCTCTTCCCACTATCGGTACTTACAAGGACGGTGGAGGTCCCCGCAGGGCTGTCACATGAGACTAATTGAATTTCAGGGGGGGGGCGTTCAGGCAGCGTCGGAAAGAGAGAGAAACCCTCCAGCGCCAGCCCGTTATCGGCTCAGAACTAATGACCCAATTCAAAAGGAGCTCTGACGTCAAAGGGTTCACCATTCCCCCACCGTACCACGTTGCTCCATATTCAAAATTTTAAGCTGATGGCTTCCGGCCGTACTCTTTCCCTTTTTGAAATTCTCAAACGAGAGAATGTTCTTTTCCTCTGTCAGTAGAAAGACTTTTATACACCCACCCCAAAGAGGGTTTTGCACCGTATATCACAGATTAATAAGCCGTTTCAGTGGATCTATGACAATTAAGAGCAGGGGTGTCCAATCTTATCTGAAAAGGGCCAGTGTGGTTTTTGTTTTAGCCCAGCACTACAACACCTGATTCAACTAATTAACTAATCAGTCTCTTCGAGACCTTGATAAGTAGAATCAAATGTTGTAGTGCTGGGCTACAATAAAAACCTGCACCCACACCAGCCCTTTTCAGGTAAGATTGGACACTTCTGATTAAGAGGCTCAATTTCTGCATTCACCGCCGCAGAACTGTTGATGCAGAAAAGCGTTTGTGCAAAAATATGGGCCAGGGATCGAGCTGGAGAGAGAAAAGTGCATTTTCTTCTATTTAAAAGCCCCGGGCTGGAGATGGAACAGCGAAGTGCAATAAAATCCAAAGTCTTGTCGCAATATTTCAGTCTGGCTTCTTTGTGGGGGAGACCGGTGGGATCCTCGCACAGCGACGGCCGCTCCTAGAACCCTGGCCAGAGTCCCATCGCGGGACGGGACGGGACAGAGGTCTCAGAGTCTCCAAACCGCCGCGCTTTTCCTGCTCGCGCTCATTCGATTTTCAGCCAGAGGGTATCGCACAGATCGCAAGGCTTGACCAGCCCCAGAAAAGTGAAAAATGACACCGCATGTTCCCGAGAATGGCTGAATTATGTCTAGGGAGAAAAAAAGGTTTACACCGACGCTAAAGCTAACATTAAGTGAAGCTCTTTTTGTTTTTTTTTGGATTACAGGTAGGGCTGGAGAACGCATTATTATTTGGCAAAGCCAGGGGACTTTGCAGACGGCAAGCATCTGGAATCTTAATTGAATTCAGAACCTTCATCCAGGACTTCAGCACCAAACCCAGTATTTCCATCAATGCCATCTCTCAGGTTCAGCGGATATACTAAACATAGATCTGCAAGTAGTCTCAACATTCATAAATATAACTGTGACAAAATGTGAAAAAATACAAGCTGCATTTATGGGTTTGATGTTGGTGTCCAAATTCGTCCAAATGCGAGTTGATTTGATTACCCACAAGCATTTTCAAATTGTTTACGTTATGTTTGGTTTTGACGAGAGCCAGGAACTGATTCACTGTTCACAAAGTCCATGATCAATGCTCCACGGAGTCCTCCAAACAGAATGGGTTTAAAAAACCTGCTATATTCATGCTTTCAATCTGAACTGACAAGCTATTAGTTGGAGGGACAGATATAAAGAGAGAAGCAAGAAGGAAATAGGAAAAAAATAACAGAGGTATTAGACAGAAAGAGAGGGAGAGAAAGAGAGAGAGGGAGGGAGAAAGAGAGGCGGAGAGGGAAAGGAATAAAGAGGCAGAGACGGATAGAGAAAGGTGGAGAGGCAGGGAAAGGGGGAGAGAAAGGAGGCGAGAGGCAGGGAAAGGAGGCGAGAGGCAGGGAAAGGTGGAGAGAGAGGGTGAAAAAGGAGGAGAGGTAGGGAAAGGGGTAGATAAAGGGGGAGAGAGAGGCAGATAGTGAGGATTCAGAGAAGGAAGGAGAGAGGGGATAAAAACGATGCTGGGAGTGAGAGCTCTGCTCCCTGTGTGAGTGATAGAGTTCCAGCGCTCTGAGCCTGACGGAAGAGGGATTTATCTGGCTGGCTCGTCTTCCTCCATCAGGCAGCGTCCGTGCGAGGCCTACGTGATACCTGCCCGGCGACAATCATTAGAAATATCGCCCCTCACTCCAGAGGCTACACCTGTGACTGATTACTATCTGTGCCGGCCAATGTGTCAAGGGCAGGAGGAAATCAGAGGCTGGCCGGGAGCGAAAAACCCAACGGGATCTTATCTACCTGGATATTAATACGCAGTATGGGTGTCAATATTTCTTTGGGTATCTAATATCCTCCCAAAGCTTTTATCATCGTCATTTTTGAGCACTGTGTGGACGGAATTATAATGCTGAGGCGGAATAGCACAGTAGGTCTTTTTTTAAAGATGATGTGACCATCTCAACACACAACTAGCAGAAAAAGTAAACATAGAACATATGCAGAATTCTGGAGTCAGTCGTCTTTCACAGGAACTCAATAAGCTCAATTATTGTGATATAATTGAAAATTTAGTTCAGCAGTTTATACATTAATGAATTTATTCCAGAAAATATGTTTTCAGATATTTAAAAAACTTTGAAAGAAAAAAATAAATATTTAATACCCTTCGTTGTAAGCCTACAGCCAATTAAACGGAATTACATTAATACATCAAAACGATGATAAAGAGTTGGCGTTGAAGCCCTCCAGGAACATCATTAACAGAGTTGAATGTAAAGTCATGAGTAAGACAGCCTTATGTGAGCTTAGTTTTCCATAACCATGTTCCTCGAGATAACCCACCTCAACCCCCACCCCCCAGGTCCACCCTCACCAGCCCCACCCCCACCCCGAGCTCCGGCCCCCCCCACAGGGTCCCCTGCAGTGACCTTACCTCTTTGAAGCAGGGGGACGGGTTTCGCATCTGCTCCAGCATGGCCCACTTGACCGTGGCTTGCCGGATGTTTCCATCGTACTCGCGGGAGCTCTGCGTGCCACTGGGCGTGCCCCGAGAACGCTCGTACCCGGGCTCGTTAAAGTAGGGCTCTGCCACCAGGATGAGCGACTGCACCGACACCAGCACCTGTTCGCAAAGGGCAAAGTACACCACGCACGCACACATGCACACAAACACAAACGCACGCAGACACAGGCATGCACGTGTACACACACACACACACACACACACACACACACACACACACACACACACACGCACAAACATGTACACACAAGCAGAAACAAAACAACACACAAAAGCACACATCAGTCAGAATATACTGTCAGATTGACTCAACTGCCAGTACTTCTCCACTGAGATACAGACATTATTAAATTCAAGTTTAGAAAGGTTAATAAGAGTTGCTGCAATGGACCTCTTGGGCTATGTTATGTTGGGCATTTTTCAAAAGGGCCTGCACTTCTACAAATAAAACCTCATTGTTGGAGCAGTGAAGGACAAGGTTACTTAATAATGAAACATGCTCAATACAGTGGGTTTAAAAAGCTGATTTTCCACAACGCATCACAGAAAACAAATACGGCAACAACATTTTGGCAAGGAAAATACTGCATGTGTTCTACCCTCCTCCACAAAATCCTTCAATATATCTTTATTAATGATCCAATTAACAGTCCTCTCAAAGAGACTGAACGTGGCAGGCGCATTAAAATGGAGGACGTTCTGTGCACCACAGACAGAGGAACGGCTCCTTGACCCTCTGACCGTTTCAGTCACGCCGCCCTTCCTCTCCGATACCTGTGCGCGTGCAACCCGGAGCGCCGTATCGCAAATCCGCCTTTGATTCCCAAATCGATCCCCCCCCCCACACACTCCCGCGCATGATTTCCATTATCGACTCCCTGCACTAACTAGAATGATAATCAATGCGAAACGTCTCTATGAACTCTCCTCAACCCGGCAGACCAAGGAATTAAAAAGGGCCCGTTTCAAAGGACTCCGCTGTCGAGGGGATCGATAGACATGCAGAACGCCTGGTTAGGTAATGGATCCCCGATTCTGTGATAGACAGGGAACACACTGCTGATAGAGAGATGCTCCGAGGAGGTTGTGAAGGTCCTCATTCGGTTTAATTAAAAGATAATGGGGTGCTCGCCGTGTTAATTGGCAGTGCCGGTTGCCGGAGCGGAGCGAGCGCATGCGCGAAACAAGGGCGGGATAAAATGGAGTCTGGCTCGGTAACGGGGAGGAGGGGAGCGTGGCAGAAGGGCCACGGATGGCTCCCATCGGCCCCCCGCCCCCTCGGGGCCCCGACCGGGCTCCTCTCTTTTCCCCGGCTATGAGATTTATAGCTTTATTACCCTGATAGATATAACTGCTGGTGCAGGCCTGGGAGACAGTGAGGCCAGATTGAATCAACCTGCTGCTTCCTACACGGCCGAGACGACGCTGTGGGCCTTGGGAGGCAGCAATCACAGATATGAGCCTGAAACCAGTGCTTCTGTCAGCACATTTATCCTTTTACAACAGCGAGGACAGCGCAGAGCTGTCCGCCATTTGATCTGCGGCGTGCGTGAGCCAGGTTAAGCACCTCCGGGGGTCGGGTGGGGAGGGGGTTGTTCAATTCCATTTGAATTTAATTCTGCCCTTAATCATCTAATTCTACTAATTAGCGGTATGATTGGACGAGTTCTCTCCTGAGAGGGGATACAAGGCAATATGTGTGGCTTAACACGGTGCGCATCAGCTTTTCAGAGCGGGAGATGTTTCTGAAGGACAAAAACCTGAGACAATAATGCGAGAACACAGCGATCCAGGGACCGAAACTAGACATGATGAAAAACCCGGCCCAGCTGTCCCGTAACAGCCGATAGTGACTCACCTGTAAAAAGCTAGAGGTTTGAGGGTTCCACTTCTCCTCGGGTCTCCCGTGCCAGGTGTTGAGTATACTTAAACACACCTGGACGAGGGCAAACAAGCAGCAAAACATCTAAATAACAGCCATCTTTTAGGGCGTTGATGAAACAAACAAACAAAAGACAAAGCGGGAAGGAAGCTTTAAGGCGAGGCCAAGTTTTACCTCACATCGCAATCGCACACTATAAAGCACACAGTAATTCTGGGAGCAGCTGTCTCCTTCCATTATGAAAATAGATGTTCACTGTCAGAGCCTTACTAATGAGGAGCAGCAGATGTGGCAGGCTCAAGCACCTCTACTGCTTTCAACGGGGGAGAAAAAAACCTCTTCTTTACACTTATCTCTACACAGAAATAAAACCTTTAAGGTAGACTGTGGCAGTCTAATTCGGTGCTCCGTTCAAGACGGTAATCGAGAAATAGTGAACGGTTTTCTGTTACTCTCCTTTTTTTCTTTAATATTTGGAGTTTGAAATGAAGGTAAGACCATAACTGCACAATCTCACCTAACTATTCCCACTTTATTATTTCCCCAAACTAACAGCAAATATAAAGGTGTTTATATACTTGAGTAAAGAGCAGCCAAGCTAGCGTGGCTAACTGAATCACCAGTGTAAATGCTATCTTGCCGGCTCACTTACTTTGCCATCGTTGTAAAGATTTGGGTTAAAGCGCACGCTGTGCCCCCCTGTGGTCTCCAAGTTTACCAGGGGGGGCGAGTTTGGGTAGTCTTGGGGAAAGTACACGTCGAATTCGAAGCAGCCATTGGCGTACGGCGTGTCGGCGGGGCCGGTGATGAGGACCTGGGAAGACAAGGCGACAAGAGCGTGAGTTACGTTACAGACCGATCTCTCTGTTTACAGCGGACATACTCGGGAAACCACCTGCCATCTGGAGAGCAGTCCCTGCGGAGTCAATGCAGAGCATTCCTACCCTGGAGGGAAGAGCATTTTACACAAACTTGTGCGAGGATAAACCGTTCCCCAGTCGCAGGTATTCAGGCTCAAGAGTGGCATACATGTACGAGAGGGATTTGATTTCAACGCCATTGGCCGTAAGGTTCCGACAACATTGAATAATGCGGTCTGAAGCCCGCTGTGGCAAGAACTGTGACAGTGCATCTGCTGTGCCTAAATACCCAGGGTTAAGGGTCCGGTTGGCTGGGTTTGTCAGTCTCGATGGGCTCAGCTTTGCAGAACCGCAGACGGGGTGGGGGGGGGTGGGGGGTGGGGGGTGGAGCGTGGTTATACTCTCAAATCTCGAGGAACCCCATTTTTACCGCAAAGGCATTTTTTTCTGAGGTAAAATCGAAGGCACGCATGACAAAAGCTGAGGCACAGTGCGAGCACGTCTCCCTTCAGCTGTAAAGGTCTGGCCAGAGCACGGCAGACATTGCGTCCAAAACAGAAAAGCTTCAGACTACGGACTCTGCGGAGTTGTTGGTTGAAGCTAAAACATAGGGATGCTACGAGTGGTTTTTGCGATTTCAAAGGGGGCAGGCATATCGAAAGGAGGGGGCAGAAATGGCACCACGTCAGCACAGAAACCAGCCTCCCCTTGTTCTAGTCCCGCTACACGGCCGGCCCTGGCACTGCTACAAGGCAGCACTGCCACTCAGGCAGTAAGTGTAATCTGACATGAGCATTCGGACCAAACACTTTGAATGCATTTCAAAGAGATGGGGGAGGAGATCCCAAGCAGCCATTTTTCACAATGAATGGCATCAGTGCAAAATGGCCCTGCACTGATTGGACCCATTTAAGCTCAGCTTGTTTATACTGGCAAAGGCCTGAACTCCCGGGGGATGATGGGACAATAGAAAGCACCCTAATGACCAATTAGGAGCGGCCCAGGGTGCACCCTGCTCTTTGCTGAGCTTTGGCTTCTCCCCACCGCTTCAGGTCAATGGTATTTTACTCAAGCCTTGCAGAAAAGAGGCCTAAATAGACACAAAGTTTTGACATTTAGTGAACAGCGCTTTGCCATTAATCAGATTTGGGGTCACAGCCATTTAAATGTCAACGAGAATGACTATGCCAGCTGAAAACATTCCTTTCAAAACAGTCTGAAAACTAAGCATTTAGACTCAATATCAATGTTACGAAAACACAGCAATATACTTTTTTTTTTTTATACTTCTTTTTCTTTTTTACATCAATATGCACCCATACACCTGTTATCTGATGGGGGTGACCACTAAAATGGTGTTCTCTTCACACACAAACGCACACCACATGCACATGTATTACCAGTATCAATCTTGACCCCCGGATGACTTCATGCAGACATGTGAACAGCCTAAAGATCTTTCTGGAAAATATTAATTGGGTACCTGTGCAGACTCCTTACAATTCATACCACTTACACGACATCATTGACTGACATACGTGAAAGTTAATTGGTTTACGTTTGTCGTAGCCATTAACGACACGGACGGATTTAGACCGAGACAATTTTGAGGCAAAGTGAAGTACCCTTGAGCAGAAGCCAGGATAAAAGAACCATTACACGCGACCTTGAGAAACTCAACACCATCAATCTAATTCATCATCTTCGTGGTGGCCTGGGGCTTTGAGTCTGGCTCAAAGTCTGTGTCGGAGAGGCCGGCGAAGGTGCCCTACCTTCATGATGTCCAGTCGCTCCTCGTCGCAGCGAACGAAGACGCTGGAGGACGAGGAAAGGGGCAGGGAGGTGGAGAGCGTGACCGCTTCCTGCGCAAGGCGGCGGGCCCGGGCGGCGCTGTTGGCGTCGCTGGCATTCTTCACCTGAGACATGTAGTGGTAGTTGACCTTGAACACCAGCTTGCCGTCGTCGTCCTCTGAGACCATCTCGAAGGTGTCTGCGAAAGAGATCGGTGTGAGCGCGTGCGTGCGTGTGAGGAGGAAGCGGACTGGGCCCTGTTTCAGGAAACACAACGTGCCTGTCTCTCTGCCCCCCCCTCCCCCCCCCCCCTCTTCAGTAACATCCTTGGGTCTCTCTGCCATCCACTCCTTCTGAGCTTCCTTTACATTTGCGTTTAGGCCTCGGCAAACCTATTAGCATTCCGAGTCAGCCGCGATTACTCGAGACGTCTCCCCGCTCGCGAAATCAATTGCGGCAGACCAGAGACCTATAATCAATCATTCTGTCCTCGGATGGAAAGTGACGGACAGTAATGTCTTCATCGTTGGGGCGAGTATTGCGAGAGGGTGTGCACGAGTGAGCCGGGGCGCGGTCGCCACTCACCAAACTGCAGCTTCTTCATGGCGGCCACGTACTTCTCCTCCAGGGAGCGCAGGATAGAGAGGGGCTTGGGTCTGGTGGTAGCTTTCTTGGAAGACTCAGCCAGCTTCCTCTCTGCAGAGAACAGCGTATGATTAGAAAATAGAAACCTAGAAAAGGTATATGCTTTGAAACACCAACAATGCATTAGGGCACTTTAAACATGTTCGGACCGCTCACAGTTCATGTTTTGAGAAAACCAACCTAGGTGTCCATTATAAGTTAATGGAAAACAAACGCTGTGCTTTCCAACAACTACGCCAGCTGCTGTATCCCTCATCTTAACATGGACAATTAAACAACTGCTTACCTGCCATCACTTCATTAATTCCAGCATGTAAGTGAAAACGCTTGCAACTCTTTTGCAACCGTTAGAGGTATATTCCGGTATATTGAGCTCTCCATCGTGAGATGAGCGGTCATGATACCTCAAATTGATATCCAAATACTTGCCTGGCACATTGAATAAATCTGCTCTCGTGACTTTAAGCGGAGCCAACTCTACAGAGGAGAGTGTGAGTCACTGCTGATACAATTAATCAGCATACCTGCTGCAATCCCCATTCAGAGCACTTTGTCACGTCATTACACTGAGAGATACAGATTACAGAGCGCAATTATATCCCATTTTAAAAAATACAAAAAAAGATTCAGCACACTGGATTCAAATTATCCATAATTAGCATGATGCCATTTCCCCCACCGATTTAACTTCCACCAACACCAAAAAAGCAAGAAGTAAATGTATGGACACAACTGAAGGCCTGTTGCACTCTCATTACATACCTGTACCTGTACAGCTGTACTACCGACTAAATAACTGCCGTTTTTAGCTGAGCCCTGACCGGAGCTTGCGGGGAAAGAAATACACACTGCCTTGGGCTTCGATACATCCATTTATATTTGTTCCTAGCAGCACATTAGCGTCAGGCGTTGATGGACAGGAACATTTTGTTCAATATAACGCTGCGTGAACAGGGGAGCCGGTGCGATCAGGCGCTCGTTAGCTTGTCTTTGCACTTTTAAGATGAAGTACTAATTAAACGGTTAAACACATCCCCTCCATTTCGGTCTGATGGGGGTTGGGCGTCCGTCCATGAACACAGCGGCCATTATCACATGAATATCCTTATGTAAAGTGACAGTATATTCTATATTTGGCCGGCCCCTCAACATTTACTTACTCAGCCATTGATTGGATGAGTGCGGTGAATGACCGTGAGATGCGAGACCTTATTAATTACGCATGGCACAGGATTGGGGGGGGTCGTCAATCATGCATCACTGACATATCAAAGAGCTAAATAAGGGCCGACAGGAGATGGCCAAGATGTCAGGTTTTACGGCCTCCGCTTCCCAGAACCATTTCTGCTGGTCCCATTTGCACGGTTTCATAGCGGAAGCTGCATTTCATTACTGGTTCTTCACTTAAATTAAGGACTATAGCCACGCAATGAGATTAGCCTTTTATATAATAACTAAGGCTACGGTAATGCAAGTATACAATTCCAATCAACAAAAGTTTCAAAGTCTCAAAAACTGTATTATGGATTAAAAATTGTGTATCGTCATGGCCACCCCGCCACACACTCAGTGAGATAACTTATCACTGACTTTGACTCTCACCAATCCCTGTGAGGCTCCACAGGCTGTGGATCAGCCCCAGGGGAAGTCCCAAAGATGGATCAGCGTGTCAGTTGGAAACGCCCTGACAGATGCCCTTTAATCGCGCCCACGCCACAAAGACGGGAGTCAGAGCGCCCGCCCAGCGTCACATGCGCTGAGGCAGCCTGCCCCCTGCTGGAGAGCTGCTCACAGGACCGTTTCAGTCACTGGTAATGAGGGCCCTGACTAAACCACCGCTCTCCACCTGACTGGCTGCAGCTGGTAAAATTCCTTTTCCCGGAAGCTAAACAACAGGTGCCGATCTTTCAAAGACCCTTTGAGGAGACGCAGGGAGTCACAGATAAGAAAGTAGGCATTGCCATAATTCTAAGCAAGATGGGAAAAGGCAAATGAACAGCACATAACTGTTGTAGATGACTAGGCCTCACCTTGGTTGGCCTGCCTCAGGCTGGTCGTGGCGGCGTAGACTATCTCCGCAGTCTTCTGGATGTCTGGCACCAGCAGAGTCAGTCCCTCTGGCTCAGGGTCCGAGGATTCTGGCTTCACCACGCCTTTGCTCTTGTCCTTCCTTGACCTGGGAGAGACATGAAGATGACGATGAACCGTTTCAAACCGGTGTGGACGCACTTTTCCCTTTCCACCAATCACTAACACCCTAAACTAAACTGGCTATATAAACCAATACTGATCCACTGATATATTTCATACAGGCAGAAAATAATTCAGATCAAATTTGGCTAAAATATCACACTGCGCATATGGTCAAAATTGAGAGCAGAAGGTTGCATGAAGTCCAAAAACAAGCACGGCCATCCTCGCCCGCCGCTGACGCAAGCGCCCAACAGGTGAATGGAGACAGCGGACGTGCTCCCGTTACGCAACATAGACTCGCCTCGGTGAAAAAATGGAACCTTGTGCACTGGAACATTCAAGTCAGCATTCACATGAAGCACGTTGTGTACAGAAGACATGCTTGGATTTTTTATTTATTTTTTTCCTTGGGTGCGCAATGTTCCAGGCCACCGTGTGACAATCATCAATCTTGCAGCGTAGTAAATCACTTTAATCTTTAATGTCGCGCGGAATTGTTCATCAGACTGGACGGGAATAGCCGGGAACGAGCGTTGGTTGGGAACCCATGTAGCTCGTCGGGATCATGAGTAATAAAAAATAAAAAACGGATAAGAAAGTCATGACATCACCTTGCCAGCAGAAAACAAAGAGGAGCTCCAATGTTTGTTGGGAACAACAACTACACCAATGGCGACGGTAACCGTTTGATACTACATCTCCCACAGGGAGTCAGGAAGTACAGCCAGAATTGGCCACTTATCACAATCACAGTTGTTCTATTGGTTATTACCAATGTACTCTCTGATTGGTGGAGCTGCACCCGGTATTCTACATGCAAGGTGACCTTATGTCCGTTTCATTTTACCTGAGTTTGTACCTGCCCCTAAAAAGACAGCACATCCCTCATTCACAGGCAAAACCAATCAGACGAGAGCAGCCTCTCTACCAGTTAGCGGTTTTCATGACCAGCTGTAGTCATGTAAAGGGCTAACAGGTGAGACGGCAGAGGGCACAACGACACTGTCGTACCCAAAGAGAAGGACGAAAGAGCACATCGCCCTCATTTCCATCTCTATGGCGACCCCCCCAGTCTGACACACAGGTACCCCCTGATCTAAATCGGGTCTTTGCCTGTGTTAGCAGATATGCTGCCGTTACATGCTGCAAATAGCACAATGCTATTCGGCTGTTTTCGCCTCCATTTTACATGTGTATACCATTGAACTGTTCAGTGGTGTGTACCAGTCGCCCCTATAAAATAACACCTTTCAAAAACATGGGTTCTGTATTCCTTCAAGCTGTTACCGGCTACAAAATACCCTTTAGTTGTAGCACCTCAGTACCAGGCTACAATGAAAATTAAAATTGTTTTTCCCGTGGAGTTAGTAAGACCTTTTAAAGGGGATAAAAAAGAACGATAGGAGGGCCTGAATCTGTGGCCATTCCAGGGTGAAGGGAGTTTTCACAACCTTTTCTGTAGTTGAACGCTGGCCTCTCCCTCTCCCCTGCCGATTCCCTTCGTCCTCATCTCCCACACACACACACACTGCATGGGCAGACGCGTGCGCACGCACGCATGCACGCACGCACACTGCATGGGCAGACGCGCAAGCACACACACACACACACACACACACACACACGGCATGGACAGACGCACACAAGAATGCACACGCAAGCACGCACACACATGCACACACATGCACGCACATGCACGCACATGCACGCACATGCACGCACGGGCAGACACAGACAGGGACAGTGACAGCGATATAAGAGGATGCTGATCACACACACGGCCCTCAGGCTGATCTCATTAGCGGCTCTGCGTATCATCCAGCTGCGGATCTGGGCCGATGCGACGGGCGTGGATATGACGCTTACGAGGACGTCATCAGCACGGTGTTTGCGGGATCGCGGCTCCACACCGGGATGAACAAATCCATCCTTTTAATCCTAATTGTGCTGCTGATGAGCAATGATACCCACCACCGGTTACAATCCAACCCCCAGGGAGTGATACCCACCACCGGTTACAATCCAACCCCCAGGGAGTGATACCCACCACCGGTTACAATCCAACCCCCAGGGATGAGCAATGATACCCACCACCGGTTACAATCCAACCCCCAGGGAGTGATACCCACCACCGGTTACAATCCAACCCCCAGGGAGTGATACCCACCACCGGTTACAATCCAACCCCCAGGGAGTGATACCCACCACCGGTTACAATCCAACCCCTAGGGAGTGATACCCACCACCGGTTACAATCCAACCCCCAGGGAGTGATACCCACCACCGGTTACAATCCAACCCCCAGGGAGTGATACCCACCACCGGTTACAATCCAACCCCCAGGGAGTGATACCCACCACCGGTTACAATCCAACCCCCAGGGAGTGATACCCACCACCGGTTACAATCCAACCCCTAGGGAGTGATACCCACCACCGGTTACAATCCAACCCCCAGGGAGTGATACCCACCACCGGTTACAATCCAACCCCCAGGGAGTGAAGCATGAGCAATGATACCCACCACCGGTTACAATCCAACCCCCAGGGAGTGATACCCACCATCGGTTAAAATCCAACCCCCAGGGAGTGAAGCGGCTCATTCTACTGCTTTACGCTTTGATAAGAGTGGCAACAACTTCACTGAAAACACGCTGGCCAATATTTACAATTCTCCTTTTTTAAAGGGACGCTTGCCATTTTCTTGAAGTAGCGCCATCTTTGGGGGATGCACTTGCCTTAAATAGATGACCCTACACACATGAAATCATACCACAGGGGTATGCCCATTCATTTAAAATTTATAAAACAGACTTGGCCTTGGCATTCACACCCTATTTGGGCTCTTCCGAGGTGGTTGAGGACGGGCGCAAGCAGCTTACAGTAGCCCGATGAAAAAAAGAAGAACGCCTCGGTTCCATTTTATAAATGAACTCGGCAACGAGAAAGTATTAATTTCATGACCCTGTGGGACATACGGCATTCAACAACCACGGCCAAACCAAACTGTTGCTCATTCAGCGAGACGACCCAGGGGATGTTGTAACGTGGTTAAAAGGGGTCACGTGGATTAAGACAGAGGTGTCCTTTCGCACGTTGGGAACGCGGCGTCCACATGATGTACCACACTCCCCCACCCCAGCCGACGCCCATCAATAACGAACGGCCAGGCACCCTTGCACCTCGCGCGTTAAGAGGGACTGCTTCTGGAAGCCGTTAAATCCCAGTACAAGCACTTTAGGCGGGAAGTGGCGGACTGATTAAGCCCCAAGATAAACGGGAGGTGCTGACCAGGGCTAATGAGCAAAACCACAACCGGTTGCAGCTAGAGATCCGCGATAATATCGGGCTTGCATCGATGTCCGCCAATATAAGCTTTGAGCTTATCGCCATCGGCCCAACGGACACGCACGCGCTGATGCAGTAATTTGAGTAAAAATGTTACGCTTTTGTGCTTTTAGACTAAGCATACTAATCTGAAAACATCTCATTTATGAACTTGTAATTTATCATTTTTACATTAGTTATTTGGCAGACGCTTTTATCCAAAGCGACATATAATAAGTGCATATTGAAGGTGATTAACACAACTACAAAGCAAATCAGACAAAGCACAACTTTCTCACAACGTAGGAGCTATCCCTAGTAATGAACATTGAAGACAGACGGCTATACATTCTTAACTATTAAAATAGCAAAAAACACAAATAGAAAATAAAAGATAAAGTCAGTACGTACTATATAATTGGCCCTATATAGGTAGTTAGTCAAGGTGGAGTCTGAAAAAGTGCGTTTTCAGACCACGACGGAAAACAGACAGTGTTTCAGCTGAGCGGGGAGTTCGTTCCACCACTGGGGAGCTAGGGTGGAGAAGCTCTGCAGTCGGGACGCGCGAGAGCCGTTAACACAGAGGGAGGGCCAAACACCCAGGCAAACACCCAGGCAAAGCTGTACAGAGACTCGGTAGATCTCAAGACTCAAGCTATCTGCTTGATAATAAAATAAGCAACTCGAAATATTTTGTTGCACAAATAAAAGTTGTTAAATTTTTTCCCCCTTTTTTCCATCCATCTGTGCTCATTTACTGCTTCCACGAACGTGGAAACTTGGGCGCAGTTCGTATTTGCGCTCTGATGTAAAACAGGGCGGTATTGGCGAAAGTAAAGGCACACATGGCCAGACAAATATCATTTATTGATACAGGCCCAGGATTTCCATATTGTGCATCCCGAGTTCCAACTTCTGATGTTCTGGAAATGCAGTCATTTCGGATGCATGGAGACTGACCAAGTGGCACGATGTTGCGCATCAATTGAATGACCCGTTTACCCTTCTCTTTCTTTCTCGAGGATTTTATCAAAGTGAGGTTTCATACTGGGTGGAGCTATAATGAGCTGTCAATCACCGACTTGGACCAATCAAAACAATTTGCTCTCCACTACACAAACACAGTGATAATGATTACAATGAACGTCTCCGTTACATGGCTGACCCCTCCCCCTCACCTGAGGCGGTTGGTGTAGGTGTCCACGCAGGTCTTCATCTTGGCCAGCAGCATGCCGACGGACGTCTGGCACTCGGAGTGCTCCTCTTCCTCCTCATCGTCACCGGGGTCTCCGGAGAGAGGCAGGAGCAGGGGCACAAGGGCCGTGCTGGTGGAGATGGCCCTCAGCAGCTCCAGAAGGGCCCGGTACAGGGGCACGTGCCGCGCCATGTCCAAAACTGCGGGGGAGGAGAGAGAGAGGGGGGCGTCAACTGCATGCGCTCAGTCAACCGTCATCTCGTCTGCGTTTTTTGTTAAAATGTGGAAAGCAGGGAGGCTGAAACCTGACGATGAACAGTTGGACAACACCGCGCCCATCAATTAACCAACTCATTTTAAACAACTAACTGGTTTGACACCAATTCACCATGTTGGTCACGATACACTGGTACCCTGAGCTGGCCAGAGGAGTTTGGTCTCCCCCAGATGAGTTTGGGCCCTCTCACAGTTTCTTCATATCTGTCCAGCTAGGTTTCTCTTACGCTTGCCTTTGTGGGAGTTTTGGGGCGGGATATGTGTTCGGGATAAATGTTACAAACCAACACATCTGTTAGAAGCACTTTTTGCTCTACACCTTTTCTAATCTAACCTTAGTCAGGATAGAAAGACCCTGTTGAGAACACACATCACGAGGGTATGGATTGGCTGAAAAACACTTTTGACCATGTTTATGGCAACGTCGGTAAATCGTTTGCAGAATGGGTCTGAAAATCACTTATAAGAAATCACCAAACAGCTAAATTCTTCTGGGGGTGGAGGTTCGTCATCTCCATCCTTTCAGTTATTTTAGAAGATTTAGACCAGTGGGCTCATGGGATAGGTGGAGAACACTTCAACTCACATTACTCATAGACATCATTACACTAAAAGAAGAAGCAATGACGGATCTTATTAGGTTTGATTCATTTGGGTGACCGAGCACTTTAGGTGTTATTGAAACTGTCTGTAGATGCATTGTTCCGCCCCGCTTTTCAGAAGCATTGCCACGGCCCAAAAAGAGCTGAAGGAGGTGCGAGATTGCGACAGCTCCCGGTGAGCGCCGTGCAGCGGTGGAGGGAAGGGGATAACAGATTATTCCATTTCCCAGGGAAAGAGACAAACGATGTGGAGGCAACGACGGAACAGCCCCGAGGCGGCAAACGCAGCCCGCAACTCAATTTGGCCTCAGCAAACCGAGAACAAGAAACTCCTCCAAACCAGACACCCCCACTACATTAGTTTAAGTCACTCCTCCACACACACACACACACACACACACACTCTTTCCCTCTCACACCCACAGACACACACACAGTCTCTCACACACACACACACACCGTCTCTCTCTCTCTCTCTCTCACACCCCCACACAAACACACACATCGTCTGTCTCACACACACACACACACTCTCTCTCTCTCTCTCTCACACACCCACACACACACATTTGCACACACACATACACGCGCACACACACACACACACACACACTCTTTCCCTCTCACACCCACAGACACACACAGTCTCTCACACACACACCGTCTCTCTCTCTCTCACACACACGCACACACTCTTTCTCTCTCTCTATCTCTCTCACACCCCCACACAAACACACACATCGTCTGTCTCACACACATACACACTCTCTCTCACACCCACACCCACACATTTGCACACACACATACACACACACACACACACACACACAGTGTCTCTCTCTCTCTCTCTCTCTCACACACACACACACACACACACAGTGTCTCTCTCTCTCGCTCTCTCTCTCACACACACACACACACACACACACAGTGTCACGCACGCACGCACGCACACACACACACACACACACACACACACACAACCACCTAGAATGCTAACCAAATATCACCATCCCTGCCCCCGTCCGCAAAACTCTCAAACTCCGAATTTTCGATCCCTTAGATCAGATCTTAGATAAGGGGGGGAGGGGCTGCCGGGTGGCAGTGCGGAGGTGGGGAGGGAGAGGGGGAAAATGGAGGGGTGTCAGTGGAAGGGTGAGAGAGAGAGAAGGAGAGAGGAGATATTGGAGCCCCCCCCCCCTCTTCCTCAAAAGAGGGAGAGAGGCCAGCACCCCCCCCCCCTCCTCCCCAGCTTAAGGGGAGGTGACAGCAACTTTACGCCCCCCTGGACGAGACGATAAGGCCAAAGCTCACTCGCTCGCACGGCCGACCCACAAACCCCATTAAAGCGATTCCATGCTGCGTTCCGGGCGCTAAAAGCTGCGTTGCCGCGACGGTGTTGACGGACTGGAGAAAGTTTGGACTGAAAGCAGCGCGGGCGGCCTGTGCGGTTAATTGGGTCAGCGCTCGAAATAAGAAAAAGTTTTAAAAAGAGAAAGAGAAAATGCCCTGGCTTTTCATCACTAAAATATCTTCTGATATGAAGCGGCTGGTTCTCATCTCAAGCGAATGGCAGGGGGAAGAGTCCGATCAGAAGGAGCACAAAAGCAGCTTGGAAAAAGAAAGGAACGGCCGCCTGGCTCGCGCCCTGCCCGCCCACTCCCCCCCGGCACAGCCTGCTGATTGGTGCAGAACACAAATGCCCCATCCTGTCGCCATACCGCTTGCTCTGCGAATGGACCGCGCTGAAAAAAAGCACAGCGGTCGATACACGAACGTCCTCGGACGGTTACCTGAAAAGAATATGAAAAAGTCGACCTGGAGGATCATCTTAAATTAAGAACTTAGAAGATCGAGCGCGGTTGTTCCAAGATAAACTTCCTTATTGACTACGTGAATAAGAGCGTTTCTTTCAATACACTTTTATCAGTTCTTTTCAGATTAATGACGCGGTGAGAAGATATTCATGCCGACCTGCCCCCCCGGAGTCCCTCACAGTGGAGCTTCAGCACACGTGGAATGCTGCTTCTGCAGAGCTACACTGCCTGGCCAAAAGAAAAGTTGCACACGCTAATATTTCGTTGGACCGCCTTTAGCTTTGATTACGGCGCGCGTTCGTCGTGGCATTGTTTCGATAAACCTTATGCAACGTCAGAACATTTATTTCCTTCCAGAGTTGCATGAATTTTTGCCCGAGATCTTGTATTGATGACGGGAGGGTCGAACAACTCCGTAAAGTCTTCTCCAGCACATCCCAAAGACTTTCAATGGGGTTAAGGTCAGGACTCTGGTGGCCAATTCATGTGTGAAAATGATTCCTCATGGTCACTGAACCACTCATTCACAATTTGAGCCCAATGAATCTTGGAATTGTCATCCTGGAATATGCTCATTGATGGGATAACCTGGTAATTCAGTACATTCAGGTATTCAGCGGACTTCATTTTATTGCTGCATAACGTTGCTGAGCCTAGACCTGACCAATTGAAGCAACCCCAGATCATAACGCTGCCTACAGAGGCTTGTACAGTGGGCACTATGCATGACAGGTGCAACGGCGGCTTTTTTTTTTTTGACCAGGCAGTGTCCATGTCCCCAGCCACATACGGCACAGCAAGCTAGGTTTTTAGCGGCAGCAAATCTATGGTCTCTGTTGAATGTTTAAGGAAGTAGGAGAAATGACTGATCTCTGAAGGCACACGGAGGTCAGCGCATTACACTTTAGACAAAATGAACATCTCCAGCTCCTGTCGTGGACTGCCTCAGCAGCTAATCGGGTGTCTTTCTCGGCAGCGTGACCCCGGTGACATTCTGTCTAACTTTAGGGGGGTGTGGGGGGGGGGGGGGGCGAATCGAGCGGGACCGCCTGCGCCTCACCGCCAGGCTCCCTGCTTAACATTTATATTGGAATTCTTTGCCAAAACGTTCCTCTCCCAGCATTTGAACAACGTTGACCTCTCGCTGTAATCGCCGCTCAAGACACCAGCGGGAACCTCCCCCACCCCCAACCCAAACCTTTCCCCACAGATTTAAAGCGCAGAATACATTTGCGCAATTACCGCTGAGCGACGGTAACGCGCGTGATTGATGGCGGGTCGTCGGCGTTTGTGTCGAGCGCGTCCAGGGGCCCGTCGCGCCGGTAGAATTGACGCGGGCGACGTCGGGCGCCCGCTGGGTTTCTCTCAATGTCAAGACTCTTTCTCGATTCCCCTTGTATTTGTGACGTTCAGGCCGTTCGCCCTTCTTTTTTTATTAAGAGTAACTGATTTACAACACGCACACGCACTGGAATGGACTTTACTGAGAGGAAAAACAGAAAGGGGAGGTACTTTGCGTTCGTAATAAACTAAATTATAAACCGTAAAGGAGAGGTAGATATGCAGAGGATCTGTAAGCTTGGCCCAACGCAACCTTCAGTGCTCTGTACCTGAGCACACAGGCGGGCTGAGAGAGGGTCAGCGCGGGCCTTTCAACTGCTCCCAACACAGTAATTAATTACCCAAAAGTTTTATAAATTCTGTTTGGACCTGCCGGCCGTCTTTTCATTGAACATCTGAGAGCCGCCGGTTTTCAATGAGTGGCACAGCGGAGGGGATGAGCGGGGAAAGAAAAATCGCCATGACAGCGAAACAGTCTACAGTCGACCCGACCACGGACATGGTTCAGGACGAAGATTCGGGGGCGCGGGTAATTGTTAAATCCCAGCGGGACGATGACTCACCTTCCGTGTTCGGTCCGTGAAATACATACGCATGCAACTGCACTTAATGCCTCCCTATCCACTCATACACACGCTCTACCCCAACATTGAAAACTGCAGCAAATATAGAGTTACAAAAGTCAGAACCTGGATAGAAATAAACTTGAATCGACAGATGCCAAAAAAGACCGCCCCCCTCTCTTAAAAAAATAACTAAAAACCCTTGTGCACCCGTGCCTGCACTGGAACAGGAGGCTCATCTGTATCCAGGGAGGATATCCTGACTCACTCAGTGGCAGGGGCTTGGGTAGTAACGATCGGGTTCGCTGTGTGGAATGATAAATACAAGGAGAGGGGGGGGGGGGGGGAGCAGAGAGATGGAGAGAGGGTGTGTGTGTGTGTGTGTGTGTGTGAGAGAGAGAGCGATAGAGATATGAAGGAAGGGAGAGGATATAAAAAAGAGAGAGAGAGACAGAGAGCAGGGACTGATGGAGAAGAGGAGAGAAGGGGATGGGGAGTGAAAAAAGAGAGAGATAGAGGGAGAGAGAGAGCAGAAACTGACGGAGAAGAGGAGAGAAGGGGATGGGGAGTGAAAAAGCTACTGTGGGACTGTGGAGCTCAAAAAGGATCAATCTGCTGCTGGTGACGCCACCAACGGACCATCAATTCTGCTGCAGGAAAGCATACCCCCCCCCCGCCGTCCAATCCGCCCCCCCACCTCGCCCAACAGGGCAATAAAACACCTGCAGCACAAGCGTGCATACGGGGGCGGGGGGCAGTTTGTTTTTGCGCGCCTCATGCGACACACGCTCCGCTGCTCTTGAAGAGTGGGGGGGCACTGAGAGACGGAGGGCGACGGGATACGGGCTGCACGCCCACATTTGGCACACGCCCGTCGGACGGAGCCTGGTTTGGCGAGGGCGCTCTGAATCAGCACGTCTCCGTCTGCTCTTTTATTTTGAGGTGACGGGGTGTTCAAGGGCTTTCGACACGCGTACGAGCGCTCGCTGAAACGCAAATTTAAAAGAGTCTGATAATGACCCATACCCTCGAGCTCTGGAGAAAAGCGTGGGATGGAAAACTGACCGCAGCCTGTGATCAATTCCGCATTGCATTTATTAGTTCAGTACTTTCCTTAAACCCAAAAATTACCCAGAAGGCTTCGTTTCAGTAAAAACAATCGCAGCCCTGAAAAGGGGGTGTTGCTCATCTAAGCTCCGTGATTGGCTGAGAGAGGAATAGAGGCCTCTATAAGCAATCTTTCTTTAGGCTACCATCATAAAAAACAAAGGAGAAGGGAGTATCTCAGTTTAACTGTGTATTACGGTTTAATTACGAGGAAATGGCGTTGGAGTGCAGCGGGCCTCAAACATCAAGTGGGAGGCGGACATTGACATCAAGCTCAATACTTTATAATTACAATACACTGTGAAAAGGTAGAACAATCTCAGTGAGCCCCCAGAGGTAATACAAGTGTGAACGTGTGGGCACACACAAACACGCACAAACATGCACACACACACACACACACACACACACACACACACACACACGGGAAATGCATTCCTATGACCTACGAACTAAGAAGATGGCGATGTCGCAAACAGTCAGCTGACAGTCGAGCTGTCACTAGTGAGCCTTATGGACTGCAAAAAGAAACAATGTAAATGAGTACAAGGAAGAGTGCGCACACATACAAGCACGCACGCACAAAACACAAACGCACGCACAAAACACAAACGCACGCACGCACAAAACACAAACGCACGCACGCACAAAACACAAACGCACGCACGCACAAAACACAAACGCGCGCACGCACAAAACACAAACGCACAAAACGCACGCACGCACAAAAGACAAACGCACGCACAAAACACAAACGCACGCACGCACAAAACACAAACGCACGCACAAAACACAAACGCACGCACGCACAAAACACAAACGCACGCACGCACAAAACACAAACGCACGCACGCACAAAACACAAACGCACGCACGCACAAAACACAAACGCACGCACAAAACACAAACGCACGCACGCACAAAACACAAACGCACGCACGCACAAAACAAACGCACAAAACACAAACGCGCGCACGCACAAAACACAAACGCACAAAACACAAACGCGCGCACGCACAAAACACAAACGCACGCACGCACAAAACACAAACGCACAAAACACAAACGCGCGCACGCACAAAACACAAACGCACGCACGCACAAAACACAAACGCACGCACGCACAAAACACAAATGCACAAAACACAAACGCACGCACGCACAAACACACGCACGCACAAAACACAAACGCACGCACGCACAAAACACAAACGCACGCACGCACAAAACACAAACGCACATAGCAGGCTCCATTTTACCTTCTGGCCTTGTTAAAAGTTTAATCTGTTTATTTAGAGTGTGCACAACTGCTTGTGACACATACTAGTAGAAGAAAAATGGCTCTGCATTTATTAATGACACTTGTGATGTGTGTGGACCGGAGCGTGGCGGTGAGCCCAGGTCACACGGCTCACAGGGGCAGCATGCCTGAGCACAGAGGCGTGGCTCCCTGGCTATTCACGAAAAAACAGAGCGCGCTGATAAGAGCACAACAAATCTAACCACATCCTGTGTATACACAACACAATCAGAGCACAACTAATCTAACCACATCCTGTGTATACACAACACAATCAGAGCACAACTAATCTAACCACATCCTGTGTATACACAACACAATCAGAGCACAACAAATCTAACCACATCCTGTGTATACACAACACAATCAGAGCACAACAAATCTAACCACATCCTGTGCATACACAACACAATCAGAGCACAACAAATCTAACCACATCCTATGTATATACAACACAATCAGAGCACAACAAATCTAACCACATCCTGTGTATACACAACACAATCAGAGCACAACAAATCTAACCACATCCTGTGTATACACAACACAATCAGAGCACAACTAATCTAACCACATCCTGTGTATACACAACACAATCAGAGCACAACTAATCTAACCACATCCTGTGTATGCAGAACACAACAAATCTATGATTAATTTTGTTATCGTTATTGCTATTCATAATTTATTAAATAATAAATACCAGAGCACCTGAATACACAAGCATGTACTTCCGGTATATCCAACACAGTAATGTTTTTGCAACTTGGCTCACGACACAAGTTAATAGCCTAAATTTGTCAAGTGTTTTCTCCATACCTCTGGGCCCCAAGTTAATTTAGCAAATATTTTACCTCCTAATTAGCTAGCTGTATGACATTAGAAATTTGCCAGACAAAAAAAATTACAGTTGCTTCAAGATTTAAAGTTAAGGACAAAGCACCTTGTGTTTCAGCTGAATCTGGGGGAAACTAAGAAGAAAGAAATAGCCTAGAATTTTCTATAAGAAATGAGGAACAACTCTGAGCTGGTTGGTTGTTGCATTAATAAATGTACCAGCAATGATAAGGGAGGTCGGTGATTGTGCTTCTTTCCCAGGCACAGTGATAGCGAGATAGGCCTAATGCAGCTAATGATTCTCGTGCCTTAATATCCTAAAAACCAAGTCCAAGAATAGCTGAGGCCTAATGGGCCATTAAATAGAAAATATTGAGCAGCACTGAATTCTCTTTCCATGTCATTTAACCTCCTCAGCATGTCTAAATTGGATAAGAATGACAATACCACTAAACTTACCAGACATTATCCGGAACTTAAATGATCATTTTCATCAAAGGTAGACATGCGGAACTCCCTAGTGGTCGTCTGAAGGTTTCCTTTTTTTCAGCACTGCCGAACTGTCAGTTATTTTATGACAAAAAGACTTTGAATTTCCCACCCCTACCAATGACGCTGATGGAGAACAGCTTGTGGATATATAAGGCCTCCATATTTCCAGGCGGCAGGGATGTCAGATTGAGCGTGCCGGTACAGTGTGATTTATGTAATGCTCTGTCTACACTACAGTGTGCTGTACGGAATGTAGGAAGAAAAAACTAAAGAATGGAAGTGAGCGTGAAGCATGGCGTGAGGGGCGGAGCCTGTTGTAGGACGGAGTGGCGGTTCTCTGGAGAGAGAAGCCATTGAAAACCACAGGAAACTCCACCAGTTATGAAGGGTATCTCGGTGGCGTAGCCTGTAGGCACTACCCACGTGCTCAATGCGAGCACGCGAAGTCGGTCGGTGGGTCGAACCCGACTGCACAGCCTTTGTCACGTCTCTCCCTCTCTCTCGCTCCCATTCTTCTCGTCTCTCTACACTGTGCTGTCGAATAAAGCTGAACATTTTAAAATAAAAACACCAAACATGACCACCACAGGAAACTCAAAAACAAAAATATGACCGCTGCCCCCGTTCCACTTTACCGCTCTCCCATCCATCTATCACTACTAAGTGAAATGTGTCACATTGTGAAACACATCTTTAGGAGTAAGCGAACTGCAACAGATGGGAAGGGGATGAAGAGAGGAAGGGGGAGAGAGAGAGGGGGGGGGGAGAGATTGGTTAGGAAGGGACAGGAGAAAGACTGAAATGCCAAGTGCAGAGCCACTATCTGGGTCACTTGTGTCTGCTGGATTCTCCTCTGGGTTCTGGGGGGGGGACTGTTCAGTGTGCCAGACTGACATTGGAAAGGGAGACAGGCCCATTTTGGAAGAGTTTTTATTGTCTGTCTGCCAGCCTATATACAGTGCTAGTAGTGAGTCTCCGTAGAAAACGGGTAGTAATGCACCCCCCCCCCCGTCTGCCTGCGCAGTCTGCCTGACTCTCCCCAATTGATGTGTGACTTTCGTCAGGCCCGCAAATACAACAGTGCGTTCAAATTTGCGTTGGAAGAAAAGAACCGAGGGTTAAAATGCATAATGATATCAGTGTTCCGAAGTGGGCAGGGCTTCCACATGGATTGTGGATTTTGCCAAAACTGCTGTGAAACTCTCGTTATGGTGAAGACACTACTTTCTTGCGCCGTGACAAAATTGGGATCGCCACTGCCAGCATTCCACATACTGAAAAAACCTTCACAAGCCTTTTTTTATGCTGAATATACCCAGCGGTGCATTCAGATAAACAGGACAGGGTATTTCTATAAATGCGTCTTCTCTAGGTCAAGAGGAGGCAGCTTTACAATCACAGGTGAAAAAATGTATGAATGAAAAAAAACCACTTCCATTTTACCATTTAGTTGAATAATAGCTTTGAGTGAAACATACTGACACTTAAAACTGTCAAAACCCTCTGGACACCTCAAGGATAATCTTGTGTTCTCTGAACAATTCTCACGCGAGCCGTTGTTAATGGCCCAGCTCTTAAGCAGTAAAGAGGCACATTTTAGATAATGGCCGCCCTGAGAGGAAGCGACCCGGTGACCAGCCTTGGCCGTAGGCCTCAGGTTCTTCAACACTTATCTGCTAAACGCTGCTCTTTGTGTATTCAACATCAGCAGTTCAGTCCTATGACAACTCCCAAAATGCAACTCGATTTCTTCGGGGCCGCTAAATAAATACGACCCGTGTGGAAAAGCTTGGGGCAATAATTTCAACCGAAAAAAAAAAGCACTGCAGGGCAAACATGTAGCTATTACCTGTAAATAGGGGAACGCTATTGACATAAGAACCCAATGTCAAAATGATTAATATGTTACACGTTGCAGGGTAAAAACGTAAGCTTTTTTTTTCCGCCTGCAAAGGAAATGGACAGCTTTAAATTAGCTTATGCTCCATTTTGAGTGCAGCGACATTAGTCTCTATGACAGACCCTTTTCTTTTTTTTCCATGGGATCAGAGATCAGAAGAAAGAAAAATCTCCCCTCATAATGTCACGGTTGCCTTTGTTTCATCAGAAAATGAGTCGCATTCCATATAGGAGTCAAAAAACCGCCTCCCGTTATATAAATTCTGCTTTAACAGCTATGCGCAGGTTGCACAAAAGCAATCTACTTACAAAAGAGAAACGGTTCCACAACCTGCAGCGGAACGTTACAGAGCTTTTCACTGCTAATGAAGGGTGTCACTGTTTAAATAACAAAAATTTACCACTATTTCAAGTTGCCTTCAATCAGTGGTTCCCAACCCTGGTCCTGGAGTACCCCCCTGTGTATGCTGGTTTTCGTTCCAACCACAATTTCAAGACCAGAATTTTAACAAGCTGTTAATTTTTCTTAATTGAGTGTTTTTAATGTTTAGAGGGATTATTTACCCTCTAAAGCAGGGGTGTCCAATCTTATCCGAAAAGGGCCGGTGTGGGTGCAGGTTTTTGTTTTAGCCCAGCACTACTACACCTGATTCAACTAATTAACTAATCATGGTATTCAATCAAGACATTGATAAGTAGAATCAGGTGTCTTTGTACTGGGCTAAAACAAAAACCTGCACCCACACCGGCCCTTTTCGGATAAGATTGGACACCCCTGCTCTAAAGACACATTATGAAAGACATGGCTATACATGCCATGAAGAATAAATGTCCCATGTTCACATTATGCTTATTGTGTTATATTGCAAACAATTACAAAAATAGAAGTAAAGATTGAGGTGAATAGGCTCCTAATTAGGTCATTGAACAAGTGTTCTTTCATAATTTGTTCCTTAAACTTAACACAATGCAGGTTTGGCACATTATCATTTGCTTTGTCTTTGAATTCTTCATTATTTACCAAACGGTTAGTTTTAGTGACCATGTGTCCACAATTTCACCAATTAGGAGCCTATTGATTCATCTCAGTCTTTAATTTGATCAGTTTAAAAAAATGTTTACCTCTTTTTAATTGTTTGCAATACAGCACAATGTGAATATTGGACTTAAATTCTTCATGGCATGCATAGCTTTTGCTAACATAATGTGTTTTAAGAGGGAAAATAATCCCTCTAAACATTAAAAACACCTAATTAAGAAAAATGAACCGCTTGTTAAAATTCTGGTATTGCAATTGTGGTTGGAACGAAAACCAGCATACACAGGGGTACTCCAGGACCAGGGTTGGGAACCACTGCCTTAAATGACTAATCACTAAACAAATAATAGCAGCATATTTCCTCATTTAATTTCCAGAAATTACATTTAAGCAAACATGCTCGTCGGTCTCTTTGAGATTTGAAACCATTGTAGCGAGCTCCTGTAACGTCCTGTAATGTGAGACTCAAACCCTTTCTGCAAGGCGAACATCTTTTTCAAATGACCCAGAACCCTACATTATTTTCTGATGCATCACTCTTTTAGTTACATTTTTAGACAGTACGTTTCTGGCAAATCAAAAATGTGGTTGTGGACATGCATTTGGAAAATATTTTATTATAATTTTTTATTTTATTTCAATGACTTGTATTTTATGTACTGAGAAAAGAAATGGATTATTGGTGCATTTCATTCGTTTATGAGGTAAGCTGCATGTAAGCGCATTTCTCAGGGGGGGGGCCGGGGGTGTGGCCGGCCCTCCCCCTCCACAGGTGGTGCACACGCTCCAGTAGCTGTCAGCCTCCTCATGCTCTCGTCTCTAATTAAAAACCCCTCTCGCCGACTGTCTCCCATATCAGCCCCCGCCACCCCCACGACTCAGAGGAAAAACTTCTGGTCACATTTTCACCAGATCCCTTATTAAACCTGACAACCCGGGGACTGACATTTGGTATTTTACGGTGCGGGAGACGGTGGGAATGGAGGCTTTTTATGGAATTTAAAAAGGGCATCTTTTAAGAGAACCTCGCCCCATTATGCAAATTGGGATATGGAAATGAGCTTAGTCTCGCACATACAGAACAAGTTGGGTGTAGCGACAAACAAGAGGGGGGGGAGGCTAATTAGGACCCGACAGTAAAATATTTACTTGAAACGGTGAAGCAAACAGAAGAGCATTGTTAAGAGGCCAGCCTGGGCCAAGAATTTAATTAGCTTTTATCTAATCTGCAGAGAAAATAATTAACTTCATTGGAAAAGACAGATCAGCAGGTAACAGTAATCATAATAATAACCGGCACTGCAATGCACTGTCTATGTGGATCAGTGCACTGTCCTGCTCTCAGTGTGTTTTATATGTGGATCAGTGCACTGTCCTGCTCTCAGTGTGTTTTATATGTGGATCAGTGCACTGTCCTGCTCTCAGTGTGTTTTATATGTGGATCAGTGCACTGTCCTGCTCTCAGTGTGTTTTATATGTGGATCAGTGCACTGTCCTGCTCTCAGTGTGCTTTATATGTGGATCAGTGCACTGTCCTGCTCTGTGTGTGTTTTATATGTGGATCAGTGCACTGTCCTGCTCTCAGTGTGTTTTATATGTGGATCAGTGCACTGTCCTGCTCTCAGTGTGCTTTATATGTGGATCAGTGCACTGTCCTGCTCTCAGTGTGCTTTATATGTGGATCAGTGCACTGTCCTGCTCTGTGTGTGTTTTATATGTGGATCAGTGCACTGTCCTGCTCTGTGTGTGTTTTATATGTGGATCAGTGCACTGTCCTGCTCTGTGTGTGTTTTATATGTGGATCAGTGCACTGTCCTGCTCTCAGTGTGTTTTATATGTGGATCAGTGCACTGTCCTGCTCTCAGTGTGTTTTATATGTGGATCAGTGCACTGGCCTGCTCTGTGTGTTTTATATGTGGATCAGTGCACTGGCCTGCTCTGTGTGTTTTATATGTGGATCAGTGCACTGTCCTGCTCTGTGTGTTTTATATGTGGATCAGTGCACTGTCCTGCTCTCAGTGTGTTTTATATGTGGATCAGTGCACTGTCCTGCTCTCAGTGTGTTTTATATGTGGATCAGTGCACTGTCCTGCTCTCAGTGTGTTTTATATGTGGATCAGTGCACTGTCCTGCTCTGTGTGTTTTATATGTGGATCAGTGCACTGTCCTGCTCTGTGTGTTTTATATGTGGATCAGTGCACTGTCCTGCTCTCAGTGTGTTTTATATGTGGATCAGTGCACTGTCCTGCTCTGTGTGTTTTATATGTGGATCAGTGCACTGTCCTGCTCTCAGCTCAATGTGACTGATTAGCACTTAGCATTGATTAGTGTGGCTCCCCTAAAGCAGGATTACTACATACAAACAAAGACCCGCCAGTAATTCTTCAAGTGTTTTACATTTACACAGCTTTTCCACAAGACAAACGGTGTATTACAACGGGCAACGGGCTGAACAGCCAATTATAGAGTGCATTATAGCTACACCGAGTGCAAGGAAGAACAGTGCATGCCATGTAGGTATCCTTCAGAAGCCATTCGGACAACCAAGAGGATGTTTTTTCCAGTTGAAAGGGGTGAAAGAATAAGGAAGAGGATAGCCATGCCTGAGGCGGTCCCGGGGGCAGAGGAAAAACGCTGCTGACCACCAAACGGTGCCCTGTCCTCAGTCTGGACGTGTCTGCTGGGTTAGCGGCTGGGTGCACAGGAGAGGTCCCTGGTTCAGTGAGGGGTGCCTCATCTGGACAGACCTCTGAGCTGCCATCCTCGAGTGGTCAGGAGCACCGGGTCCATGCATGAAGTGCACAGTGAAAGACCCGGGTCCATGCATGAACTGCACAGTGAAAGACCCGGGTCCATGCATGAACTGCACAGTGAAAGACCCGGGTCCATGCATGAACTGCACAGTGAAAGACCCGGGTCCGGAGGTGTACAACTCCACTTTTGGAGGGGCAGGGAGCATGCTGGTTTTGTCCCAAAAAAGTTTTTTTATTATCAATATTATTTTCAGAAGTGCAAATAATTTTGAGTTTATGAAGCTCGAAATTACACACACCAACACTGGGTCCAATCCTGTATGAGACAACAGGGATATTTTCAACAAGGATACAAGTCTGCAGCTGGAGCCGACAACCATCAAAAATGCCAGAACTAATAAAACAATTGAGGCAATTAAGCAACTCAGGAGTTGGCAGGAAATTCCAAAACAGACGGACCCTGTTTGCAGAACCCTGACCTGGTGTAAGCAGCCTGGCGGCCGGGCCAGGGGAAACCAGAGCCTGCACAAGGATAGATGTGATCTACCTGAAGCCTAATATGTGTGAAGCTATCCTGTGCTGTCGATGGAGAGGGTGTCGGGGCTACAGCGAAGACTAAAGAGCCGTGCTCTTGGGCCTGTGTCAGACGGCAGGGAGCCCATCTAGGGCTGTTCCCAGAGGAGAGCGCCTGGAGTCTGGCTGCTCGGCGGGGGGTAAATGAAGCCACTCAGCGGAGCGTGTTCGCGTTGGAGACGGAACACCTCTACTGCACGCTGCTGGACTGGGGTAACGTCTCACAGGTGGCCCCAAAAAGGCCGGCCGAGCAGAGAAATCGCGATGAACGAGACCCCATTGTTATCATCTCCACCAAGCAACCAAAAACAGTAGGCTAGTCAGTGAGGTCTACACAATGGATACAGGGAGAGTGGGGGAAACACACTGCACAGTTCTGTCCCTCTTGCTCCGTCTGTCTGTCTGTCTCTCTATATCGAGTGCGCGCTCATCCACACGGTGGCGGATCTGACGAGGACACGGCGCTGTCCGTCTCTGAGCTGGTACGAGACTAAGAGAAACAGTACAGGCAGATCGCACGGTCAAGCGGTGATGTGTGCGGTATGAGGTTAGCTCAGGAGATGTACGGGGCCCTCGCTGGGCCTAGTATTTCCAAACACCTGATTTCACAAGCACTGGATCCAGTAGGTCTGTTAGGGTTAAAACATCCTCATAACACCAGCTAATGTACAGCATGCCAATACAGTCTATAGTCCATTAATCTCTTTTAAGTACATCTTTGAATGTTGGTTGAACTTAACTCTTCCATCTAAATTTAAGCCCCCCCCCACCACTCGCTATCATGGTGGATTCTTCATCACAACTGGTTGGCTGGCAGCATATTTTTTCCTTCGGAGATAAATTTATTATTTTTTGCTTGGAAGCAGACAGCCAAAATGAAGCAATTGCTTTGGTTAAAGCACAGAAGTGCCCTCTGTCCATTAGCAGATCCATAATCTCTCATCTACAGATGATGCCTGCGCTTACAAACATCAAGCGAGAGAAATTAAACCTCCTCCGTAATCTTCGCAAACATCAATCCGCCGAAGTGAACACCAATATCAGCCGGTAACCCGTTCAGTCGGCCACTCCGTTAGAGGAACGCCTACTGAGTGAAGTTTGAGGTACTCGCGCTCTGTACAAATCGCGCGTGTGTGTGCGCTATTGAAGTTTTACACCGTAATGAGTCTTTTAATCCATGCTGTGAGCATATTACAGACAGCATCCCGCCGTCTCCTCTGGGAGTACTACATCACACCTCAAGTGCTCTGAGTTTGACGGAACACTGGGACGCCTAATCATTTATTCCACAAGTATAATTTGACTTTTCGGATTTCAGACACTTTAAATTGGTTGCTGAAGTGCGTGGAGTCCGATGCCGCAGACTTGCGTCGCTGGTAATTTAATGTAATTGGTCGGCGCGGCAATTTGCCACATTATTATGATTTAAGTGCACCGATACCAATTATCCCACAAAGAGTGTTTGTGTATTTATCAGTGGAGAGAATAATAAAAAAATACTTAGAATAGGGTTATTACATTTCGATCAAAAGAGCTGTAATTTTAATGTCTTTCAGAAGGGAATATAACCCAGAGAGAGAGATTCTAATTTCACTTCTCTGATTTGGCTGTCGATGGACACGAAATGGCCGTCTGCTGGCTAAGTCCGCGGTTAATTTCATTCCACAGTCCGGAGGGATAACTTAACAAGTTATGATTGAAGTCTGTAGATGGAAATTATCATAGGACGCTCATATGCTTATTATTTTGTGATCAAAGGAAATGTTTCAATTTAACATTCACTTTATTAAGAAGGTAAGGCTCAAAGATTCCTTGCAAAACAGAGAGATGGATGACACTGAATGGTTCATTTAAAAAACTAATTACGCTACTTTAATAAATCTGATCCTTCTTCCATGATTCGAGAGGGACTTCATACTCCTCCTTTGATACGTGAATAATAATTAATCATTTATTTATAGTCTATAGTCTTGTTAAAACACAAACACACTATATAGACATAGACAATTCTATACAGGGCCCTTAAAATACAAAAGCCTTCGCGCCTTTCTACAAAAAGATAACATCAAGGCAGACACACCATGTTTGATTACTATATGTGGTCCCATTTCTTTTTCCAAATAGCAAGTTCTCCAGGAATTTATCTGAGAAATTAGATTTTTCTTCCAGTGTATTCCGTTTTCTGCCAAGAATGTGAGGTGTCTGTCAAAACAATGCGCAACACAAAAAACATTTTGGGAAAAAATATTTTAAAATATATATACATGGCGATTGTGACCATGTTATGAGCTTCAGATTCCAGAATTGGTGAATAATTAAAAAAAATGACTTGACTGTGGGGAAATGTCACAGAACTCGGTGACCTAAAGGCACAATGCTGGACAAACACTCATCGTGGGTGGCAGGTCTTTTCCGCTTTGAAACGTGATGAACAACGGGGGTGCAATCCTAGCCTGGCCCACTTAACCACGGCCCATATCCAACGCAGGCTCGAGCGCAACTGTTGGGAATTATACACTACTGTATGTGTGGATTCATGCCAACGGTCTATCTGTAGTGTGTATTTGCCCTGATGCAGCAGTGTAAGATTCCCTGGGTATGTGTGGATTCATGCCAACGGTCTATCTGTAGTGTGTATTTGCCCTGATGCAGCAGTGTAAGATTCCCAGGGTAAGGCCATCCGCTGAATTAATAATACATAATGTAGTAACTGAAGCAAATATGACATACATATACACACATACTGCAGCTGTAGTGTCACAGTGTGTGTATAACAGGATCAGTCTGGGACTCTGGGAAGGCCTCAGATTTGGGGGGTGAGGGGGGTGTGAGTGTATGGGGCGCCAAATGTTACGCAAAGTTTGTGCATGAAATGCATTTCATGTGACAAATTCTTCGCCACTTGCTGCATTGTGTGTACAAAATGTTAAATTTTACGAGATGTTAAATGCTCTTTGCATTTTCATCCATGAAATGTGATTTTTTTTTTAAATTTTGTTTTGTCCATGAAATGCAAAGCGCTTTTAACATTTTGTGCATTTTGAATTGATTATAATATAATTACCATATTACACAACAAGCATTTTGTGGCCACAGAAATGCAATTTTGTGACACCTGGCGAGCATTTGGTGGCCATAAAATACACTTTTGGGACAAAAAATGTATGATTGGCTGGTGCATGTGATATGGAAGCTAAGGTTAGTTTTCAGGTTGTTAACTGCCATTATCCATCGCGATTCAGAAATCCCTGTCATCTTTCTTCCTTGTGAACAGTTGTTCAGAGACAGACTTAAGGCTGTCCACACCAAGGACGATAATAATAACGAAAACTACAACAATAACGATGTGAGCATCCACACGATAACGTTCCGTCACAGCGGCACCAAGCACGCGCTGCGCGCACCAGCTGTGTCGGCAGCTTGTAAATTCTGATGGATTTTGATTGGCTGTCAGTGTTTCTATAGTTCATCAAATCGCTCTGAAAGTAGGGATACATCGCAATGTGCGCATGAGCAATAGTGACATCGTGAAGGATGCGATGTTTTCTTTTTTCGCTAAATTAAATCAATCACGTCATGCTAAAACTTTTTTGCTGCAAGGTTTGCATTTTCCATGACTAATCTAGAAGAAAGTCAGTCCGATACAACATAATTTGGTTTCTTGGATACACAGGCGCTTATGCTATGGTCACGCACGCTCTGCGTGCACAGCGAACCAATCTGTGAATAGAATAACAAAAGTTAAGTGTCGCCTCAGTCGTCTGTGAAAACGAGTGAGGAACAGGATACAAGCACCGAAAAGGAAGAATTTGTTGCGAGAAGAAATGCAACATCAGTTGTAATTTGTAGAATGTATACTTGTTCTTCGTAACTTTGTTGAGAAAGACGCGATTTTAAAACGTGATTCTTTATCTGTTAGGTAGCCATCTCTGTTGAAAAAGAAACGATTGAATAGTTTCAGTTCATCTTTATTTGTTTTGCCAGGATTGCCAGCACTTTGCCATTGTTGCTAGGAAAATGTGATTTAAAAAAATGTTAAATAGATTGTGAAAGAAAATAGTTCTGTTGTTATTTATTACAAGTTTTATTTATTTGTAAACCACTCAGGGAACTGCTGTATAGATGCTATTTTATTTATTTTTTCGAATTTAGTTTTTTAAAAATAGGTTTGTAATTGTGGAATAAAATGTTAACTTTCCAATTTTGTCACTCCTGTTAATTCCCTAATGTGATACTACAGCTTTAATGTCACATTTTTAAACTGGAGAACAGTGATATACTGATCGCCTGGACACCACCTTTCTTCCACCCATTCACAAATGAGCCACCTTATTTTTGGGTAAGCAACATGCATTATTAATATGTTGGATCATGGTCTTTAGCCTGGATTGATAGATGAGAAGGCATATTATCTTAATACAATGGTGTCGTGGTGTCTCATTTCTTTCTCCAAATCACCCTAATCATTGCTTGAGTGATTAATTATTTCCAAATTATTTCAAGTTAAAAGCAGCAATGTCTTTTTTTTTTCTCCAATATCGTGCATCTGAAACCGATCCCAACGATATCGTTCGTCACTGTCGTTGTGGTGTGGACTCCGCCATCCACGATTAGAACGATTTTTAAAACGATACATTTATAGTTATAGTTATCGTTCATCAGTGTGAATGCTTACATAGTTATCGTTATAGTTATCGTTCTTGGTGTGGACGGGACTTTACTCGTGGTGCATGAAATGTTGGCAGTTGAAAGCTGGTTCTACAACAAAAATAAATATGAACAACATACAACTGTTTCTTCTGGACGAAATGCAAAGAACATTTAACCGTTTGCGCACAAATTGTAATTTAAAAACACATTTAACATAATGGCCACGAAATGCAAAGCCTATTTTACATTTCTTACACAAAATGCAAAGCGCATTTAACTTTTTGCGCAAAAAATGTAGTAAGTTCTTCCATTTTTGTGGCACAAAATTTCCCCGTAAGAGTGCTCCTTCCTCTGATGTTTGGTGATGTCACATTGGCTACAAAGATCAAGTTAAAGGCCGTCCATTTTATGAGGCAAATGAATGACGAGGCAAAATAACTGGACACAATTACAAAGAAAATGAGTGACTAGCTATACGAGAAAACATTAAATATCTAACTTAGCACGTTAGCTAGCAAACAATATTAGCAAGCAACAGACTAGAACTGCAGAGGCACTTCATAATACTGTAACTTTTTTGTCAGAGTTGTGGAAAGTTTGTAAAGCAATGCGACCAAACACAAAACAAACTTTCTCGAGTCTACATACATACCATTTTGATTGAGTTATTCTTTTTGAATGGAATTTAATCAATAAACTAACCAATAGAAAATTAGAAACGGTTTGAACATCATATTATGACTATATGCAAATCCTGCATGAGTGTTCATGAATGCATTTTTAAAAATTAGTAATTTCTTCTCATTTTAATAGTGAATAGACCTATGAATAAAGACTGAGTTCCAGCACATGCAGTAAAACTGTTCCTGCAGTGCTGCACTCTGAGATGCTATTTAAAGGGGATGTAAATGTATTAGTGCACACACTGAACAAAACGGTGCTCCAAATCAAATAAATACCATCAGTATTTCTCTATAGCCAGTCTATGCTTTACGAGATATTGGTCCAACCGAATAGAAAAACGAGGTTAAAGCACCCTATGTCGCCTCTGGCGGAACGAGACGTGCTTTTCATCTTCAGAAAGAAGTGTGCGCCTTCATCTTTCAAAAAAAAGTAACGGTAGCAGGTTACGGTTGGTACGGCTACCGTGCGCGGTGAAAACAGAGCAGCCTGGAGGCAAGGAGAGCAGGGGTGACTCATCGTACAGACGGGGAAGCGCCGGCTGGCAAGCCACGGAGCACGCGTATCACAAAGAAAACCTGGTGCGCCGGCTCCTCCAGGGGGGCGCACGCGTCTGTGCTCAGAGCCCCCCACCAAAGCCCCCCGAGGATCCCAGTCCCTCGTGAGCCCCCCTGAAGAGCAGATCTTTCAGCTGCCCCGTGCCCCCCCACCCCCAATCACCAGGCCCGCCCCCCTTTCCTGGTCGCTAAGCCACCCCCTCCCCTGTCCCCACCTCCTCCCCTGTCCCCTCCTCCTCCTCCTCCTCCTCCCCACCTCCTCTGCTCGGCAGGTTTTCCGTGAGTCCTCGGCGGCAGCTGACAAAGGGAGAGACAGAGCGCAGCTCGCCGTGCAGAAGAGTTGCTTCATATCTCTCGCTCTATTTTCTCATCTCTCTCTCTCTCGGTGGCGTGCTCGACGGCCATCGCCACCCCCGTCCCGCCCTCCCAGCCCCACCCCTTTGGGGTTATGCCAGGCGTAGCGCTCCCTGGCTGGCCGGGCAGGCCGACATCCGGGACGGCGTTCCGTGGACGCCATGCAGGAACGCGGCTCTTCTGAAAGTCTCTAAACGCACAGCTGGAGACGGAAAGGGGGGGGGGGGGGCGTGCACAAGTGTCACGGAGACAGACCTCTCGCGCTCTCTCTCGCGCTCTCTCTCTCTCTCTCTCTTTCTCTCTCTTTCTCTTTCTGAACCGCTGAGAGGGTCAAAGCAACAAGAGGAGGAGAAGAAGAAGAAGAGGAGGAGGGGGGCGGTGGTGCTGGTTGTGGAGGAGGAGAAGGGGAAGAGAGGGGAGGGAGGATGGAGAGAGTAGTGGATAGGGAGGGGGCGCGCACGGGGGAAAAAAGGATATCTACTACTTCCCTGAATGGAAGCTGCTAGCAGTGCGCTTGTTTTGGCAGCGGGAAAAAATATTAAAGCGGAGGCGACGGGTCGCCGCGGAGACGGCAGGCACAGAGGACCCGGGGATCCACACGGCTCTCGGAGCGGGCGGGATTTTCCCTCCCCAGCTCCCCCCCCCTTCCCTCCCCGAATGCAGACCCGCGCACAGCCATGCCTCTCAGCTGAAGACCCAAAAGCATGCTGCATGTCAACCTGCTCCTCACAAGCTGTAGGGTAAGCCTGGTCGTCGCTGTCTCCCCCCCCCCCCCCCCCAAGAGACGCGGTACGGGGGTCTGCGGGGGAGGGGGAGGTAGAGAGAGAGATGGAGAGAGAGAGAGAGAGAGAGAGCGCGTGCGTATGTGTGTGTGTGTGAGGGGGGTTTGCTGTTTTACTGAAGCGCGATACGCGATTTCGCGGTTTCAAGTTCGGGTCTGTTACGCCGTTTGTGCCCCCCCCCCCCTCCCCCATCCCAGATCCCCTGGAGGTGTGCGTCGCACGACAGCTCACCTGAGGAAGATGACTCAATGCGCTGGCGTCGGACGCCTTTGCGTTTCTGAAAGGTATCCAGGCGTCCAATCAATCAGGCTTGTTGTTCTTGTCGAGGGCTTTTGCGCCGCGAGTTCCCCCGTCGAGAGAAGTTGCTCGCCGCGACGCCGTGGACTTCAATGCGTATTATTTCTGCCTGCCGTTGTTACCGCCGCTACGTCTAAGGCAGCGTGGTGAAACATTAACGCATCGCTCTGTGCATTAGGGAGGCTGTTTATCGGGGGTTTGTTTTCTTTCAGGGCTGCCTGCCTGCCTGCGTCCGTTAAGCGTGGTCCAGCCTCGCCACAACTGCTGTTTCTGAACAGGGAGGGTAACATGAGGGGGGAAAGGGGTCCGAATTCGGAGCCACTGTCTGTATGTCTGTCTGTACCCTGTCTCGCTACGTCCCTGCTGCTCAGTGTCTTCCTGTCTTGTGTCTGTCCTAGATAAGTGCCAGAATCTTGGGGAGGCTATCGGCTGCCACAATGGGCACGACAGTCATCACCATCGAGGAGGTGCGTGCGCAGGAGGGCAAGGAGGAGCGAGAGGAGTCCATACTGGCCATGCTGGGGATCGTCGGGACCTTCCTCAACCTCTTCGTCATCGTCTTTGTTTACATCTACACCACCCTGTGAAGGGGTACCACCACCCCACCCCCCACAACCCCTGGGAAAGCGAGAGAGCCACGGACATGATCGGACGTCGCCCCCAGAGACCGGCTGTGGACCGGACCGGGGGAGACGCAGCCGGGCCGGGGAGATAAAATTGGCCGGGCTGCGGTTCCGTCCGAACGCACCCCCCAGGTTCTGTTCGACTCCGATACTTAAAAAAAGCGATTCTCTGAAGGAGAGGGGTTGATAAAAACTCGTTTTAAAAGGGATTATAAATGGATTTTGGATTAACTGACTGAAAGCGGACAGTGAATAAAGACTTAACACGTGAAACGTACAGTCCAGGATGTGGAAGAGCCTTCGCTAGAAGAACTGCGTGGCAGAATACATTTTTTTTTTAAACTCAACCCTTTAGGGACAGGTCTTTTTAAAAAAAAAAAAATTTTTTGAGTGCTTGGCAGACGTCGGACGGTACGTTTCCCTGACAACCTGGCACTCGGGGAGCTTTGCAGAGCGCCGCCCATGTGACTCTGATTAAAGAGATTTTATCAGGGACGGATTTTATTTGGGGGAACGTTGGGCAGCCAGCATTGACAATGCTTCCTTATTTGTTTTTTTTGTCCATATTTCAAGACCAAACCAGAGAGGAAGATCTGCAATAAGCAAAAGGACAAGGACAGAGCGGAAAGATATTTTCATATGAGGAGAAAAAAAGAAAGAAACTCGCTGGCTATTATGACGAAATCGCCGCACGGAGGTGGAGTCGGGGGGGCCACTTTCCCGCCCCAGGAGAAAAGGACCGTGTTGCTAATACTAACACAAAGGCCCCGACTAACACTTGTGCGGTCTGCATTTCCGTCAAGTGCGGTCTGGTTATCGAGAGAGAGAAAAAAAGGGATCTCTTTTGACTGTGTGCATTCACGTTTGATTTCAGAATAGTGTCAGCAGTCCGTTGTGTACAAAAGAGGAGAAGCTTTTATAAATATATGAATAAACTCTTAGATGTACTGTGCAATAGGTAATTTGACCAATAAAATGGAGACTGTATCAATGGGGTATTTACGGCCACGAAGGCTTTTTTTATTTTGGTGCCTGGATTAGGGGAGGGTGGGGGGGAACTGATGTGATGACAAAGGTGAAGTGACAGCCCGTAATGAGGGGCAGTAAAACACGAGTCATCGGTCACCGACGCGGGCTTTTCGGCCACGCGACCCGCGGTCGTCGTGGAGATGACAGCTGTCAATCAGTGTGAGGATGCTGCACCGCCTGTTGATTGGGAGGTGGTTTGAAGGAGATGAACAGGGAGGGAGTTTGACTGCACGGGGAATGCCGTTCGGGCTGGGTGGCGCGAAATTAGCATCCGGGCAAAAACCCTCGCTGCCGGTGCAAATCACATGCGTGTGCGTGATATCATCGGCCCACGCTACGGCGACAGAGGTAGTACTTTGAAACTTACAGCGAGCTATACAGTGAGAAATTTAGATTCTGTGTGGTGGGGGGTACTATGGGACATGATCTCATACTGTGTTGTAGTGAGATACTGATTTGTGGAAGGGGGTTACTATGGGTCATTTAAATTCTCGAGGATAGGGGGTTACTATGAGTCATTTTAACAGAGTGTGCCAGGGGGCTACTGTGGTAAGGGGATACTGTGCCCTGTGGTCTTTCTAGAAAAATAGCTGCTATAATGTATGGAGTGAAATCCAGTCAGTATGTTCTAGATCAAATGCTCCAGTCAGTATGTTCTAGATCAAATGCTCCAGTCAGTATGTTCTAGATCAAATGCTCCAGTCAGTATGTTCTAGATCAAATGCTCCAGTCAGTATGTTCTAGATCAAATGCTCCAGTCAGTATGTTCTAGATCAAATGCTCCAGTCAGGGGTTGTGGCCGGTCATACTCAGCTGTGACGGAGAGGATACTCAAAGGAAGAGGGACGAAAGTGTGAGAGATATCAGTCTCAATTTCCCTTTCAGAGGGGCGTACGGCTCAGAACACAGAGCCAAAGCCAGGCTGTCAGTGCAACCTTTCCATTACAGCACACAGACACTGTCCTGTAACACACGAGCGCGTCACGTTTCTCTCCGTGCTTACGTGTGAGTGCGAGTGCTCATTTGCATGCTTATGGTAGTGTTTTAACAGTGCACACTGTTTTAACAGTGCAACACAAATGTGTGTGTGTGTGTGTGTGTGTGTGTATACACATACATATGTTCGTGTTTTAACAGTGCTTTAACTCAAGAGTATGATTGTGTACACTTGTATTCCATTTGTGCGTTTCTCTGTATGCGTTAGGGCAGTACACAGTGCATTTGGGAGATAGGTAGTGCGTGTATGCGTGTGCATGTGTATAAAGCTGGCAGGAAATGCATACATGTGGACTTGCGTGTGTATGTGCTGCACGCAAGTGCGTGTGTGTGTGCTGCACTTGCATGTGTTTGCTTGCGTGTGTGTGCTGCACTTCCGTGTGTGTGTGTGTGTGTATGCATATGTGTGTGTGTGTGTGTGTGTGTGTGTGTGTGTCTGCGTACAGGGGACAGGCAGAAGGAGGGAGGGAGGGGGAGGAGAAGAGAGGAGAGGAGAGGGTGACTAACAGCAGTGAGCACATTGTACACGCTGTACCTTCAGCTGTCTGTCCAACCCCAGCGACAGCCAAGCGGCTATAAAAACACACACTCACGCATGGAGCCCGTAAATCAGCTGCGCGCAACCAACACGCTCCCGCTCAATTTACAGACGCCGCTGCTTCCTGCTGACCACGTCTGCTTCCTGCTGACCACGTCCGCACGCACCAAAGCCGCTGGAGTACCAGACTGAGAGGAAGGGGGGGTCACGAAAAAATGTGACCACGCCCAGAAAAAAAGGTGACCCCCTCCACCAAAAAGAAATCCAAGCCACCAAACTAGTGGGAATAAGCCATTTCTATTCAGTATAAAAAGTACAAAACGTCTTTCGCCATCGTTGCTTTATGGATCCAAACCAAACCGAAATCAATCCACCCGTTTTAATACCCATCCTGGCAAGAGCAGCAGTGAAGGATACAAACCCCTTGGGTTCTCCATTGGTCTGTGCTGTCAGGAGTACTGACCGTGTCAGCTTCCAGTGGCGGTTAACATGAGTGACAGTAAATGGTACTGTCTGTATCCCACTCAGAGCTGGAATAATCTTAAATCATATCTATTTGCTGATGGGGGGGGGGTAATTACATGGCGCTAAATGATCTTCATTAATTGCCTTGGCGCATTAGCGCACGCGACACTTTCAACAGAAGAGAGCAATCTTCCCATTCTGTGACTACAACACAAAAGCACAGGCTAATTGCGCTCCCGTTTTACAAGCTGTGATTTCACATGCGGCACACGGGAGGAGGAGGGGGGGGGGGGTGAGTTTTGCAGTGACATTAAAAGGCAGTACCTCTCGATAATGGTGTAAGTTCCCTTGATGGAGAACGCCGCTCTGGCATAATGCATCCCCGGGATGCTGGTGACCGATGAGGGAAAAGCCGCTAGGCGCCGTTACCACGCGCGGATTACGACCATGGAAGCAAGATGGCGGCCGTGGAGGGGCAGGCGGTAAGACCCAGGAGGGGGGGGGGGGCTGCTTCAGTCACATAAACCAAGGCTCAGCCGTCATTCCTCACTCTGACAACAGTCCGGACGCGGCGACCAGGAAACAGTAAACTGCGCTACTGTAACACACTGGATGTTTGCCTTTCTACTAACGCTGTTTGTGTTACGTTACCCTACACGAATGCCATTTCTTTTTCAGCTGAAAGTAGACCAAAGTCAATTTGGGTGCGTGAGTGCAGTCGTGTGCACGTGTGTGTCGGGGGGGGGCATGGCTTTTCCCTTCTTAAATAAAAATGTGCAGAGATTACACCATTTTGTTTGGCTGTTGCTGGTCTAACGCAAACACATTAATTTGAAATAAAGATCACATTTTCTCCCTGTATGTACCAGGGTCATTATATAAGACGGCTGGGGGAAAAAACCATCAACCAGCATCAGAACAGCTGATAACCAGAAAGAGCAATAAAGCTGTACACATGGTGTTTCAGGCTGAAGGAGGCAAAACCTCCCACCCAGTACAAACGCAAGGACAACATGCACCCATATTATACATTTGCTGTCATTTTTTGGCATTTAGCAGATGCTCTTATTGAGAGCCATTGAGCTCACATACTTTACATATAACCCATTTATACAAGCGGATCCTCACTGAAGCGGTTCACGTTAAAACACCCTGCTGAATGGCAGTGCTCTCACCTTGGGACATGAACCTACTGAACCAGCTACTGAGCAGCAAGCCCTGTTCCCTAAGTGCTACAATGCACCTAAAATTCACATTTAAACAAGCCAGTATCGGCTACTGAAATGGCGCGCGTGAAGAAATAAGCATTTGAAAATACCATTTTAATCATGTGCAATAAACACCCCGATTAGAGCAAAACAAAATTTCAGGACTGAGAAATGTGGCCAGATTGGAAAGAGCGCAGGGGTTTTTGGGTCGATAGGGAGAGGCATCAACCCCCCCCCTACCAGGGGGTCTAGCGCTTGCGGAAATGGACTGTTTATTCATTCAGATGGCGCTCAGAGCCACGATCATGTGCCGCAGAGCCGGAATGGCGCCTGATTTAATGTTTTCAGGTGGCGCTACTCTAATAATCTTATAAATCCGCTGCAATCAAACGCTGCACAGCACACTCTGAGGGCCGTCCGTATTACCCTTGGGGGGATAAGCCAAGAAGACGGACCGTAAATTCCGCACGATGTCGTCTGGGGCTGCCATGTAGGGACAGAGCAGCAATCTCCCGTTTCCGCCAAGAGGAGGACGGGAGCGACATTTTACTTCTCTTAGTTTTCACCGACGGCGCCTCGGAGTTGACATTCGTCATTTACCGTTTACATTCCGATTTGGTTTCTCAGGCCCAGCGATGCGTGGACTCGGAAGAGTCCATACCGAGTAGCGCTGTGGACCCTGCGGGACTCAGTCGCGTATTTTAATAACGGAGGAAGGGTAAAAAAAAAAAGGTCATTCCTGCATGACAACAAATATAACTCACTTCCCCTTACTTCCTCCGAGCAGTCATAGGCCGAGGCCGTGGACCGCCATCTTCGCCCCCGCGCTCGCCCGATTGGCTGCACCGTCAGCGATCGCCGAGCCTCTCCGCCTTGCCTTCGGCGAGCATCAAGCAAGCGCTCCTATTCCCGTACCCGCTTCCGTTCCGTCATTCGCCGTCTGCTTCGACCTCTCGGGCTCCCTTTAGAAGCAATATCCTCCCTGACCGTCTCCGCCTAGTTATTAAAAAAGAGGCGTGCGCTGTAGGACTGCACTTAGGCCTCTCCTCACCCTCTCATTACCGCCAACCCCTCACATTGATTGACAGCTTGCTGGACCGGTAAGAATGTAAACGACTAAGCTTTAGTGAGGCCTGTGAAGCCTTCGCTTCCCTGTTCTGTACTTCGGTCAATGAGCATCGGGGAGAAAAGCGTTCAGTTACTTTTTAAACCCAGGAATCTTCCTGTAAATTTTCAGACTTTCAGCCTTCAGACATTCATAACACCTGCATAACACAGGACATTAATAACACACATGCACAACAGAACATTCATAACGCATGAATAACATACGACGTTCATAACACGCATGCGCAACATAAGCATTCAATTATTTTTTAAACCCAGGATCTTCCTGGAAATTTTCAAAGACTTTCATATTTCAAACAAAAGGTGTGTGTGTGTGTGTGTGTGTGTGTGTGTGTGTGTGTGTGTGTGTGTGTGTGTGTGTGGGCGTGCGTGCGTGCGTGCGTGCGTGGGCGTGCGGAGGCTGGTTAAAAACAAGGTTGCAAAGGGAACATGGTCTAATAAAAGCAAGTGAAGCTTGTTAAACACCCCTTAGACCATGGAGAATTGGGAATGCGCAACCTGGCAGATTATGAGAAATGATACCCTTTATATTTAAAGTACACACATGCGCGCACAGACACACACACAAACACGCACGCACACACACGCACACACACGCACACACACACACACATGGGGCGGCAGTGTAGTACAGTGGTTAAGGAACTGGGTTTGTAACCGAAAGGTCGCAGGTTCGAGTCCCACGTAGGACACTGCCGTTGTACCCCTGAGCAAGGTACTTCACCTGAATTGCTTCAGTATATATCCAACTGTAAATGGATACTATGTATAAATGCAAAAATGTTGTGTAAGTCGCTCTGGATAAGAGCGTCTGCTAAATGCCTATAATGTAATGTAATGTAATGTAATGCACGCACAGACACACACACGCACACGCGCACACACACACAACCTTGCTGAGCACCCGAAGCCTCTGACAGCAGAAGGCCTTTATCCATGACGCAGTTTCATTAAAACACACATATTGCTTTCCTCACATTCTTCCAGGTAAAATACTGACATAGTAACACATTAACCACAGGAAACGGTACAGAGCACAGAGACCTTCGAGGATCGCCTGTGCTCGTCCTTTCAGGGGCTTGTACCGCGAGGCGCTAAACTGCGCCAACTCTCGCCAGCTCTGCCACCTGACGCGAAGCTCGGAGAAAACTTACGGAATGCCCCTGGGCTCATCAAAATATTCCCATCACACAGCGCTGCTGGCCCGGACCGCTACTTGCATATTCCGAACATTAAACAAACTGCAATTCTGAATCAGAATGAGCTTTCTTATCACACAAAGAGCCTTTGTTTTTCGTGGAGGAACAACAGCGATTTTGTGCAGTTCGTTCGGAAATAATTACATCGAAACTGAGTCAAATAAGTAACCGCTAATTAAATAAGATGGGAGCTTCTTTTTTTATTTATCCTGCTCACACAGACAATATAATAAAAGGGATAAATATCTGTAGATTTGTCTAATTAAAATGGGTTCAAGTTTTTCTGAATTAATTGGAAGCAGCACCTCAGTCTTGAGGAAGGAACAATGCATCTCTTTGCTTTGAGCGAGACGCTAGGGCGCCACCTGCTGTTTGACGGGGACGTGACCGGCGATGCAGAAAGTTCTGCAAACGCCTGGTAACGCAACTTACCAAACAAAGTGCGTTTGTGCAAAGAAGGCCGTGATAACGATCATGCAGTAACGATGAATGCAGGTGAGGTCTGAAGTGAAGAGACGCGTGTTGGCAGCGAGCCAGTCGCCGTTTATCGCACGTCAAGGTCGCTGAAGCCACCGCCAAATCTGTTCACGAGCGCGCGCAAAAGAAACCCTGGCGTGAACCGTCGGATGGATCCACGAACGGCGGGGGAAAGCCAGACCCGACGCGGAACATCAAATGAATCAACCAATCAGAGGAAGCGGCGTTCCCCACAGCGGAACATGAAATGAATCCACCAATCAGAGGAAGCGGCGTTCCCCACAGCAGGCACACATTAAACTCGACGGCCGTAAAAGGCCTCAGAAACCCGCAGTCATCTGCCTGATATGCAGCCCGGAGCCCGTAACCAAGGGAAACGCGGGGCTCACCGGAGTCGTTGCGCAGGTAGGACGACATGGCGGGGATGAGACAGGATTGGCTGAGGAGCTCCTGCAGGACGGGGGGGAGGGCGTTGCTGTTGTGGCCCCGGCTCTCCCCCGTGGGGGCCTCCCCGGGCCCTGCACAGCCGGCTGGGTTGATGTAGCTGGCCAGGACCTGTGGGGCGGGGCACAACGCACTAAGAAAAGGGTGGAGCTGGTGACAGAGACACGCCTCCTCCTCCTTCTCATGCATGCGCTCATTCATCAGGGACAGTGTACAATTCAGGACATTCATAACACATGAATAACATAGGACATTCATAAGACAGGACATTCATAACACACATGAATAGCACCGGACATTCATAACACACACGAATAGCTCCGGACATTCATAACACACACGGATAGCACAGGACATTCATAACACACACGGATAGCACAGGACATTCATAACACACACGGATAGCACAGGACATTCATAACACACACGGATAGCACAGGACATTCATAACACACACGGATAGCACAGGACATTCATAACACACACGGATAGCACAGGACATTCATAACACACACGGATAGCACAGGACATTCATAACACACACGGATAGCACAGGACATTCATAACACACATGGATAGCACAGGACATTCATAACACACATGCATAACATGTGTTGCAATGTTACCAAACATGTAGTCCTAAAACCCAGATGGTCAAATCTCAAGACACCCTAACGTTACCATCTGGAAGGAGCACACATCAGTCCCAAGAAAACATTTCTAATGCCGAGAGCATATTAAGTGTGCAGGGTTTCTTCTTACTGCCTATGGACTCAAACTTCTCTAACAAGAGACGTCATAGCCCTGGTAGAGCCAGATTTGAGTATGCACTACACTACAGTCTACGTGACCTCCCTGAGGCGGTCACGGTCGCGGTCGCGGTCGTTTGTTCCCGGCAGGGTAGGCTTACCTGCAGCAGGCAGGTGACGTGCTCCTCCTCCAGACGCTGCTTGGTGAGGGCCTGCTCCACGTCCCATCCCGAGGCGGTGGACCCCGTGCCGAAGCCCGTGCCCTTGGCCCAGTACAGCTGCTGCTCTTCACTGGTGCCCCCCGCGTGCCCGCTGGACACCTGAGGCTGGGCGAAAGGAGGTCGCCACTCAGATACCCGGGTACACAGGCCACTTACGTCTGCATGTGATATACCTATACCTACACCGCTACTCAGATACCCGGGTACACCGGCCACTTACGTCTGCATGTGATATACCTATACCTACACCGCTACTCAGATACCCGGGTACACTGGCCACTTACATATGCATGTGATATACCTATACCTACACCGCTACTCAGATACCCGGGTACACCGGCCACTTACGTCTGCATGTGATATACCTATACCTACACCGCTACTCAGATACCCGGGTACACAGGCCACTTACGTCTGCATGTGATATACCTATACCTACACAGCTACTCAGATACCGGGGTACACCGGCCACTTACATATGCATGTGACATGCTTCCTGATATGAACCCAATTTGCAGATAGCTGTGCTTTCTGACAAGGGGGGGAGGGGCTTTCTTGTTTGACTTGGACACGCTCGTCTGCAGACACAACCGGAAAACGTCGAGTGCTTGTTTACCCCCCCCACCAGGAATGTTCTTGAAGCTCTGCTGCTGTTGTGAGGATGAGCTACTGACTAATCGTACGGGGAGCTGGAACTAGTTATGTGTGCACAAATAAATCAGGGGGTAGTGGGTCACTTTCACAGATTTTTTTGGGGGGGGGAGGTGGTTGACCGCCGGCATGGGTTCAAGGTTTTATCCTGGCCGTGTGCTGAAGATAACCATTGCAGCCCCCGTCAAGATAATTGCACTCGCCAAGGGCACCTGATGCGACTTCAGGGGCTACAGGCTGGCTGAGGACACCATCACTGACGAGCTGCTGTGCTCTTCTGCAAGATGACCGCCATCGAATGCCCCCTGAAACCACGCCCACAACAGCACTTGGGAAAGACGAGATCAGACCGGCACCAAAAGCACAGGGAAAAAAAACAACGGAAAGGCCGCCCAGACTTGTCTGGGGTCGCGGTGTTTAAACAGGACTGACTGGAGGGAAAGCATAAAGGCGGAACACGTCGCCACCGCCATTACCGCCGCCACATTGGAGCGGACGCGAGGTGAACGCAGGGAGCTCCTGAAAGGGTCAGAGCTTGTTAATGGTTTAAGCCGTCATCTCACGGCGTGAGTCTCAAAGGGTTCACTGCGCGGGAGTCGCGCTTTTCTCTGTTTCTGAGGCAATCCAAAAGTCGCCGGAGTCTGGGAGGGCTAATTAACAGTCTGCGAGAGAGCTTGAAGCCACATCGCCCACAGACTCAGAAGCAGGTCTTTGGAAATGTTCTATTCTCCAGCAGTCTCTGAAAACCGGGCTTTGCTTTGAGTTCCGCAGGTATAAACACCATTACGAATCATAGAAAGATCAATAATGAAGTCTTCAAAAGGCTAACTGGCTCGGCTCAAGAATACATCACACTTCTGTCCGGGGCCGTCTGCGTTTGCTCTCGCGCTTCGATTTGACGCCACTAATGAGAAGGTCCTAATAAGTTGTAATAAACAGAAAATGAAGAAAGTTTTTCCGTTCACTTTGTTCATTCTGGCGGGTGTAACAGGAGAGTAATCGCCTCACACAGTAGTTATCACAGCTTGGGAGTCCATGATTAAATTTTAATTTGCAGAGTTTCCCTTTCAATGACACGCAACACCAACAAACAAACAAAAATGTCTTTACAACCAAAAGTGCCTGCTTAAAATGCAGACGACATATTTTGACGACGTGCCAAGGAATCCATTTTCATAAGAAGGAGCTGTCCTGAACGAACCCCATCGTACTGACACACAAAAGTTTACTCTGTCTTAGAGCAAAAGAACATTTAAATAAAACCTTCTTTTTAGCATTGTCTGACGCTGAAACAATGTCAGCAATATTATATGAAAAATGTCAGTTGGGAGCAAGAGCAGAAGCAGACAACGCAGCGAGAAACCTAATTTCCCCAGTTGGCTCCCTACAGAGCGCGTCCCTACAGAGCGCGTCCCTACAGAGCGCGTCCCTACAGAGCGTGTCTTCTGCCTCAGCAGGGACTGTGGGCGGGGCATGGGCCCAAATGCAAAAAGTCTGCAAAAATCTAAGATGATCACACTTGCAAAATATAAAAATCATACACGTTGATCGGTATTACATTATATATTTGTATACAATTCTGATACAATCTCTCAATGTTTTTATAGGGAGTACCACGTATGTTCGGGAACTATTTAATTTTAGTCTGACATGTACATGCTAGTTCTCTACCACATATTTACTTTATAAGTTTTATATACGACATATGTGATTTTTATAGGATGTTTCAGACATTTTGCATATGGGTGGGCATTGGGGGGCATTAGGCAGAAGGGGGGCGTGGCGTGTCCCTGGGGGCAGTGCGCGGGTGTGGGTGTGGGTGTGGGCGGGACACAGGCCGGGAGGGCGGGACTCACCTCTGCCTGATTGGCGCTGGCGTTGGGGATGCGAGGCGCGTGGTGGCTGAGCGCAGACAGGCAGGCCAGGATGAGGTGGATGGCGCCGATCTCCAGGGCCATGCGCCGGAGCAGCAGCCCGTCGTCCGTGGTCAGGGGCGTGGTGCTGAAGAGCGTCCGCAGCACGTGGAAGGGCAGGGTGGGCAGCACGTTCGCCGAGGGAGACTGCAGGATGTGGCCTGGGGGGGGGGCGAGGGGAACAGAAGACCAATCCGTCATCACATCCCTTCACCAACCCAGACAGGTCATCCAATCAGGGGTTTCATCAGCACCATTATTGCCCAGTGGCAATCGCTCTTAAATTAGCTTTAGATCAAGTAATAATAACACCTTTGCTTTTTCCCCTCGGGAAACGTGGACTAAATACACATCAATATTAGCAGGGAATGACTGCATTCAGCCCGGCTGAGGTTCAATCTAATGTGTTGAAGGGCAGGACTTGTCAATATTAAACAAGCTAATGTGATTAGTTTAGCGAATTTAGCCGCAGATTCGAGAGACTGGCTTGGTCTGAAGGAATAAGGGGCATAGCCGCACTGGGCGGTGTAAACGTGCCTCAGTTTTAAATGGGGAGATTAAAACATCCACTAGATCCCGCGCCGCTGCAATGACAGCCGATAGAAATCAGCCGTATTATGTCACAGACGGCGAAATATTCGCAGGATTCTGAGGAGGAGGGGGTATCGATCTGCTTGTTCCGCTCTTCGCGACAATCAATAGCTTTTTAACTTTCGGAGAAAACTAGCAGCTCTCTTTCTGAGGCAATTGGTGGGCACTCATTTAGTTTGAGTGCACAGAAAATTTGCAGAGATACGTTTAACCTTGTCTTCTGGTTTTTTCTTTAGCTAAAGAAATTAGGAGGGAAAACAGAACAAGCAGACAGGCTTGTAAAAGTGAGCTCAAGGAAAGACAGACGGTGGCGAGCGAAGGCGTTTAAGGGGACGGTTGAGATTACGTTGGGCCTGTACGTGTGGCCTGGGAGGGTGCGTGTTTTCTCCTGTAGCGGAGTTAGCGAGGCGCGACTCGTCACTTACTGCCCTCGCCGTCGTCGGTGACGCCCAGCACTAGGCGGAGCAGGCACTGGGCGTGCTTCCTCTCCTTCAGGAGCACCTCGGCGTAGCCCGGCAGCCTCAGGAACAGGCCGAAGGCAGCGAGCGAGTGGGCGGGGATCGGCGACATGGTCTGCACCGAGGACTTGATGGGCGGCGGCTCGGCGGCGATGGTCTCGGGCGCCTCGTACACCAGCTCCCCCGACTGCTCGATGGTCACCCACTCGAACTGGTCGCTGTCCTTGGGCTTCTCCTGGGTGGTGGAGGGCACCACGGGGGCGCTGACCTGGGTGGGCACATTCGTCATGTCAGTCGTGTCCGTCGCCATGGATAAGAGCGTCTGCCCAATGACTGCAATGCAATAATTTAACAACAGGGACGGGAGACAGCAGCAGGGGGTTCCACAAATCTTTGAGTAGCCAGCCAGGTGAGAAAAGTATCCCGCTATGGGTGTTGGCAGCAGCGAGACAAATTCCTCCAATGATATCAATTTTCCTGAATTAATTAGCAAACCTTAAATACATATTTAAAAGTAGCCAGTCAAATGGAGGTCTGTCGTCGGCCATTTTGCCGACAGCCAGCGCTTGCAGCAGGCACCAGTGAAACAACAAATCTCAACCCACACTAAGAAAGCGCCTCTTCTACAGTCCGCGGGACAACGCAGGCGCGCGGGTGCTACCGGTTTGGACGACGGCCGAGGAGAAAGTTTTGGGTTTACAGAGCAGTGGGCGGGAGCTTAATGTGCAAGCCGGAGAAACACTCGAGTGTCAGAAGGAAGTACTTTCATTATTAATAAAGTCATAGAGGCAAGAAACAATAATTCATCAGTGCTTTGGATGTTTAGCGCTGCCGCCTGAAGCCCTGGAAGTGGCAGTATACGGGGGAAAGGAATGACATTTCAATGAGCCTGAATAAAAACAGCGGCCGGCCTGCGCGGTTAACGGGCTACAGCAGGCCACACCGGCAGCGCCGCCGCTCAAATAATTTAATTCCACCAGGACGATTTGAAAAACAGGGCTAATTTCGTTTGGGGGGGCTTCTCGCAGAACCCATTCGGCAGCTCACCTTGTCCCTACACGCCTTCAATTACGCCGTAAAGTATCAATTTGCCTGCCTTTATAAGGCATGATATAGCGAGAGAGAGGGGAGGAGACGCGCAGCAGTCGTCACGGCCTCTGAGGGATGAGAGAGGCTTAGAGGGGAACGGGGGGGTGGAGGGTGGAGGAGCAGAGAGCTTCTTCAGGGGAGCAGAGGGGACGCGTGCGTCTGGGACCGTGGTTCTATTGGGCAGGACCACAGCATGTTCTCCTCTCAAGACGTTGCCAGTTTGCAGTCAATGATGTTGTAAAACTGCGGCTGGGTCGCCCTGTCCCTGTGAAATAATACTGAATAATAACATCCTAAATTGTCATTGGGGGACTACCTTTAGGGGACTGTGGGTGTCCCAAGTGGTAAATGGTAAATGGACTGCACTTATATAGCGCTTTTATCCAAAGCGCTTTACAATGGCCTCTCACTCACCCGTTCACACACACATTCACACACCAATGGCGGCAGCCACCATGCAAGCCGCTAGCCTGCTCATTGGGAGCAATTTGGGGTTCAGTGTCTTGCCCAAGGACACTTCGACATGTGGACAGGAGGAGCCGGGGATCGAACCGCCAACCCTGCGATCAGCGGACAACCCGCTCTACCTCCTGAGCCACAGCCGCCCCAAGTGGGAAAGTGTTGTTCCTGTAGTAAGGTCCAAGTGCGTTCAATCGTGAATCTGTATTAATTGACATTAAATATGACCGATGTAAAACAATGTTCTGCATTACTGGTTTTATACAGTGTTATAACTGGTAATTGCACATCTAAGTTCTACGTACTTTACCGACAAACTGAAAAGGCATTTTATCTTTGTACTGTAACAAAGAGACTCGCTTAAAGCGAATTCCAGGCTTCAGCCTGACAAGCTCTTCAGTGTTCGGGGCAGTGCTGCAGCAGCGCGTTTCCATGGCGTCGGAGGAGGTGCTGTAAATCGTGACTGTTTGTTTCCCTGCAGTAGAAAGTTCTGTGTCACAGACAAGGAGCTAGGCGGGGGTGGGGTTGGTCGGAAGGTGGGAGGGGCTTGCCTGCTGGATGACGTCGGGGTAGAGCAGAGGCAGCCTCTCAGCGATCAGCGCCAGGCCCCCCATCCCGGCGAACACCTGCAGGGGCGACTGGATGGGGCTGGTCTCCAGGAGAGACTCGTCGATGGCCGCCTCCAGGCACTCCTCGCCCGGCGTCATGGGCTCGTCCTCGGGGCAGGCGTTCAGCATCTCCGCATGCTCTGCGGGGGAAAAGGGAGAGTTGAGCCCTCGGGGAGGAACACCTTTAAAAGCACAGAGGTTTCATTGGATTACGTGGGTGGTCCGAGCCGTTAAACTGCTCAAAATCACTGGGAACGGCTAACCGTGCACTTTGGGATGGTGATTACAAAAATAAATATTTTAAAAGAGTGAAACAAAGCAATTCCTTCTCTTTTCAAAACACGGCCAACAGCTCAATAGTGCACTCCATATGGACAAGTCTGGTACAACCACAGGGAGATTAAACGCAATTAAAGAACCTCGCAGCCGTTTCTTGACTTTCTCTCTAAAACAGGGGTGTCCTGGAGGTCCGCAGTGTCCGATTAATTTAAGTCATCGATTAGCTGAACGCACACCTCTGCACACGACGTATCTGAAGACCAAACTGGATTCTGACTGAAATTACGCCACTAAAACATGCAGACACCGACGCCCTGCAGTACTGGAGTCTGATAGGCCTGTTCTCAGCAGTCGCAGCCTGGCCCACAATGCACCGTTTCCCGCTGTTGTACTTCCATGTCCAATTTTCGTCAATCTATAATCTTTCCATTATGGATCCTGTCTTTCTTTAGTTCTCTATTCTCAGGGCAACAGTACATCCTTATTAGATCTTTGATGTCTGTACGACTTGTTTATTCAAAAAAGAAAACATGCCTAGGTTTACAAAACTGTATCAGCCGGTTTCTACACATATAAGCTGAAACGTGAAGGCGGGGTCTAGCTAAGAATTAGGACAGACCGTTGGACACAGAGCAATGGGACATAGTCCCACAAGGCCTTCCGCACAGCACACTGACAGTAGTTATAACGGGAGAGTGAAATTACCCGACAGAGATGTACACCGCCGTTTAACGCGCAAGACGCGCGACCGTAAAACAAGGACTTAAATGGACTCAGAGCGCCGAAACGCATCCGAGACGACGTACCGTAAAATTCGGGCGCTGCCGTAATGTGAACTCGACCAAGGATGCGAGGCGTGGCCCCCGTACACAAGCAATTACCGCCGAAGATGATATAATGCGCGAGGGGAGAAATCGCCTTGTCCTCGTTTGCACTTGTTACCGCTTCCTGGCGAAGTGGGAAAGGCAAACTGTTGGGAGACAGGAGCCGGAGACGAGTAAAAATAGCCCCAGTTATTGTTTCTCCTCCCGAGCGCGGCAGGCTCATTTTTATGATGATGTAGATTGACAGGTCATCTACAAAAGCAGCACATCATCTCTCTTCAGGAATGACTAGAAGAGAGAAAATAAAGAGCGATTCACACCCCTCCCCCCTCCAGAGGGACTTTACTGTGCCAAATTAAAAAGTTGCAAAAAGGGGTTCTGAGTAATGGGGTCTGTAACAAGCCCGCTGCTATCCAGATTTCTAACATGAATTAGATAGAGGGAGGGAGGGAGAGAGTAGATTAAGCTGAGATGAGATCAAGGTGAGACAAGGAGATGAAGGGAAGATGAGAGAGATGAGATCAAAGTGAGATGAGAGTGAGTGAGAGGAAAGCAAGTGAGAGAGAGAGAGAGAGAGAGAGAGAGAGAGAGAGAGATGAAGAGGCCAGAGGCGAATACCTAAACTACACCAGCTCTTTGCGACAGTGTCATTAATTGGTATGAGGTTGGAGCTGATGCTGGTATCAGGAAGGCTCTGGGAGACTTGTGGCCTTGAACAGGACTTTACCTGCAGGCTAAAATGCCTCTGCCTGACCCGGTCAGCCAATTAAGAACAGCACAGGGAGATGACGCGAGAAATGACAGAGCACAAAGTGTTTTTTTTCCCCAGCTTTGACAGCTGGCTGATCAGAAAGAGAGAACGTGTACCACCAGTACACCACCCGCTTCCTCAGAAAAGGGTGTGGGGGGGGGGAGCAGCGAAGTTGGCGTCATCTTGCCTTAAAAGGCCCGGTCCATTTACAGGAGATGATAAAAAGGCTTTTAGGGGCTTCTCTTTATGGATCCCTGGTTCTGTGGGGGATAGGCAGGGGTTGGGGATAAATGGACTGTGGAGGGCTTCCCCTGGCCATTCCTCACTGCTAGGTTTACTGCTCTCCCAGGATCTGTCTGCATTAGTCCAGGTCATTGCCTTCTCCCCATTCATCAGTCACAGCGGGAGTCTGGAGACCGCCCCCACTTCCACTGCTCCCCGGGAAATGGCAGGAGGAGCCACCCCCCAACAAGGGCTGCTGGGTAAAGCTGGGAGGGGCCTGTCGTTCAGAGCGAACGCTACCCCGACGTCCTTCGGACGACTCTGCCTACCGTACAGACCGGACGGCGACGGTGATAAAAACTACGTGCGGCAAAAAAAACGGTCTGACATTGAGGAGCCGCTTTCGTCGGGCGCCAATGTCACCCCGGCAACGGTGGCGTGCAGAAAACAATCAAGGAGGCCGCCACTTACAGGAAAAGGCAGGTTTTCCTTTTTGGGTGGTGGTTGACGGGACAAACAAACGCCCCCAGCCTGATTAACAACTGAACGTGTGAGCACTCTCTGCTTTGAAGCTGAAGATACCTGGGATGCATCAACATCCAAAGCTTTTTCAAGAAATGCGTAGCTATTTGGACAGGCACACCGCTGGTCACCCAACAAGTTAATCAAATGTTAAGATGGATCTCCTGTAGGGAGGAGCAGGTACGCTCTCCTACTTATTAAATGGTGTCATTTTGTCTGAGGTTTACAATTGGGAGGTGGGGGGGGTGAGTGGTGGGTTTGGGGTTAGGACAACAGCTCCTTCTCGCCTGCGACTGATTAACACCAACATACACAAACACTACCAGAGGCTGGACGGTCCTCAGAGAACTACACTGGAGCAGAGCGTGATGACACTGTATGACTAATTCATCGTCCTCATTGTTTACAGCTATAACGCGAAGAATGACACACAGTATTAAATATTGGGAGAGTGTGTATTTACTGATACACCCATCTGGCAGGCTCATTGAACAAAATAAACCCTCTCACAGTCACCACAAGGCCGACACCACCCAGTACGAAACACGCAAACAAATGTTTGGAGCAAGTATGATAGAATGAAACCAACTTCCAACAGAAGTTTAAAATTAAATGCATGACCTGGAGCATGACTCCTGACTCCCTTTCTTCATGTGTTTGTCTAGATAG